>LOEQ01002976.1:102353-116459 GCA_001685075.1 Bramus lutescens | reverse complement strand
CTCAAGGAGGGCTAGAAGCTGAGCTACCCTGAGATGGATTCCTGATGGAAGAACAGAGCCCAAACAACAATAACAACAACAAAACAAGAAAAAAAAAACATCAAAAACCTGGTGGGCTCAGGAATTTTGCAAGGCCAAGAATCCCCCTCACACGACAGTTTGTCTGCTGTCAGCAGCGCCCAACACACGACAAAATCCCAAGGCTCGGTATGGGGCTGCCTGCTGCATCTAGCAGAAGTGCCCGGTTGTTTTCAGCTGAAAACAAGAAAACATCAGATGTTGCTTTTCAAACAAAGACCCAGTTTCATGCTTAACACCACAAAGATGACTTGGTTTTCTGTTCTTAGGGGAGGGGGGGAAAGCCCAAAAGGAAAAAAAAAGAAGAAAAAGGAATAAAACCTTTGTTCCTTTGAAGTAAGAGCAAGCTATGTGAAGTGAATTTTAACCAGGTTCTGCCAATATCTATCAGCACACAGCATTTCACGTGGTAGATAATAAGAGCCTGGAGAAAATGGCAGGTGAGAGAGCGGGAATTCTGGAGACAAGCGCCAGAGCTTTGAACATCGGGTCAGACAAGGCCTGAGGAGGCCTTTCAGAATGAAAGTTGTGATATTAAAAAAGAAAGAAAGAAAGAAATGAAAAGTGCATTAAACCAAAAATTGGAAGTGGGTGTTAATTTTTCTTTTAAAGGGGTCCACTCAACTATTGAAAAATCAAAAACAAAAGCAAACACCTGCAGCTGGTACAGAGACGACAAAATTAAAAAAATGAGCGGACAATGCAAGTAGTTATGACGTAATCATTTGGTCAGAGTTCATGAAGACCTCCTGTGGGTGAGACAGAGGCTAGGATTCCTTTTTGTGTGGATAAGGGTAGAAACCAAGACTGTAACAAATAAAAAAGCCCTGTGTCTTCCTCTACAGACCGAATGATGGGAGGCTCACTAAGCCGCGGAGGGTAGGAGGGAGTGTCTGCAGAATCAGCTGCGATCTAATCATGAGAGCTCCGTGGAAGGCTTAGGTGCACGCGCCCTTCAGAAAATCATGTTTTGCCGGTTGCTTTCTGGCACCAGGGGGTTTCAAGAGAAAAGCAAACCTGCTACTGGTGATGCAAGAATGAGAGCGCCGGGGTCGGCGTCTAAAGCTGGCGGCAGTTTCTGGAACACTAAAAGGAGAAGTCGGAAAGGCAGAAGTGAGTTCAATGGGCTGCTCTAGCAGGAAGCTCCCCACACCTCCCGTAAATTCTCCATCAAGGGAAGCCGGTTAGGAACCATATTGCACTGAGATTTACTGTCCAGACAACCACTTCTGTGTCTCCCCACGGTTTATCTTGTTCTTTTCTGTACCTTGCTCCCCATCCCCACCTCCAGAGTTAGCTGTACAGATATAGAAACAAGAAAGTTAGCTAATGCAGAGAAAGGTAATGTGGGAGGAAGGGTGTCAGGGTGCAAAGGAAATCCTAACTCACATGGCCCTGGGATGTTTTGCCAAGGTCCTCATTCCTCACCCACAGCGGCAGGCGTTTGCACCTCGCTAATGTAAGACCTCTCCTAGGCCCAACACCCTGCAAACAAAATGTTTTCCATGTTTATCCCAAGGATGAAATCGCCAATGGTACATGCCTAATCCGGGGCAGATTTTAAATAGCGCCCATAGAGAGTGCTGATGACTTTAATTGCATTTTGTTGTATTTCCTATTAATCTTGGAATAGAATTGCTGGGTTCAGGTCAAGACAGAGGATACAGCAGCTTAGAAAGTAATCACTGTGTAAGAAAGATTCCATTTTAAAACTTTAATCTCAAACTAGGTTATCAGGCTAGTAAAGCAGCTGAACATATCTGAGTTTTGTTCTTTTAGAGCAGTGGTTCTCACCCTGTGGGTCTTGACTCCTGGGGAAGGAGGTCACATATTAGATATTTACATTATGACTCATTACGGTAGAAAATTAAAGTTATGAAGTTGCAATGAAATTTTATGGTTGGGGGTCACCACAGCACGAGGAACTTTATCAAAGGGCCACAGTGTTCAGAAGATTGAGAACCACTGTTTGAGACTATGAGTCAGGTTTCTGGACACTATCATTTCCAAATGAAAGGAAGTTTGAATTACACATTTCCTGAGATGACCTTGACATTTTTGCTTCCTGATATGAGAGAGTGTATAGTTGTAGGGATGGAGTTGTTTTTTTTTTTTTTCTTTTTTTAATACATGATTGTCTCCTTGGGGTTGGATCACTGGTCCATGACTGGGTTATCATGAGAGGTTGTCATTCTAAGCTATTCTTAGTTCAGGGTGACTTCAGGCGAAGGATCTGTGTAATTGAGACTTAGAAAATGCTAGCGGTCATCATGCAGTCTGCACTGATTTCCATGTGACTGTAGACTTCTGGCCTCATAGCCATTTTCATGGCTTATACGCACAGTAACCTTCCTGTAAAGTACCATCCACACATCACCGAACCAAAGCCCTCTGATTTGTGTGTTAAGGTCTGAGTTTAAGTGGAAACCCTTATCAAATCCTTTCAGGGCTCCAAAGTCCTTAGAGACTGTCCCTGCAACCCGGTTGGCAGCGAAGAGCAAAGCCAGAAATACAGTAACTTGTACAAACTAAACCCCCAGGGATATGGCTCCACCTTAGCAAGGAATCCTCATAAGCTGAGACCGACTCCTGAATAAGCCAAGAAAATGAAACTCCTCCAGGAAAGAGATCCTCAGGGCTTGCGGGAGGCGGGTCTCTGCGCATGCGCACACCGTTGGCCTGCCTGCGGTGTCTGTTCCATCCAAACTATCAACAGCGGAGCTTCTTCCACATCAATTCTGCACCAATGATTAAAAGAAAAGACTGAGGTTTTAATGGGAAAAAGATAAATAATTACAGCTGTAATCGCTAGCCTTATTTACATGCTGACAATGGATTTGCTGTACGTTTCTGGGGCAGAAAATAGAAACAAACTACCAATTTCTGATCTACAGAAATACAGAATATAAAATAAAACTTCATCATAATTGTATGTTTTTACATGCTAGTATATACAGTACCAATTTGGAAAAAATGAAGCCTAGAAGACAATTTTGAGATCATTTATTTTTGCATCACCCTTGTAGAGGAGAAAACTGCTCCAAAAATTGTTGCTTCTACTCAACTCCCTAAAATATCTTGAGTCTCTCAACAGATCTCAGACTTGCGTGAATGTGTGTGTGTGTGTGTGTGTGTGTGTGTGCGCGCACATGCACATGTTTGTGAGTACATGTGAAATTATCCTGTTCAGGGACCATCTGTGATTAAAAGGACTCTTAGGTTGAATTATTGTCACCTTGTCTTGTATTTCTGATAGAAGCCACCTGGTTGATACAATAACATTTCTTGGATGTATCTGCTAATAGAGTAAATGTTGTAATCTTATTGCTACAATTTCTGGAGCTTAATTTTTTGTCAATATCTTATTATCGACTGTGGGCTTCCTTATCATTAAACATAAAATGTGAGAAAGAGAAAATCTTGACTTGCTTGTAAGCAGTGAAAATGGTGTGGGTGTGGACAAATGTTGGGGCTCCAGATGACACAACACTTTCTATAAATGCACAGGAAGTTTTAACCAGATCCGAAATTATATTTAATATTCAGGAATAGAAATATTTTTCAAAAATAACCATCTAAGCATATTAAGACATGAGAACTTTTACTTAATTAAAAGCTCCTCTAGTCCTCCCCCCCCACACACACTTGGAAATCTAACCATTCACCTGCCATCTGAGAGTAATGATTAACGCTGTCGTCCACTTTCAGAAGCTCCTGCCCCAGGCAATAAATTAAAACCAGTTTAACAACAAGATGAGATTCACAGGAAGCACGGGAAAGTAAGAACTAAAACAAATAAACAAAAAAAGACAGACAACTGTCTCAGGCATCTAATGGTCAGGCATGATAAAAGCCAAACCTTTGGCCAGAACACTGTAACACCCATGGCAAACGGATAGTCACCTTGCTAAAGCCAGGAAGCAAATATTAGTTAGACACCGAACAGTAAAGAAAGTGTTCAGGCATCAGAGCGGCAAGAAAAGTACCAACAAGGTCAAGAAAATGTTAAACAGAAAGAGTATTGAAGATCAGGGAAACTTTGATGCCCTTTTTGTTACAGGGAAATAATAGGGAGAAGACTGCCTTGGGCTTTAAATCAATAAACTGCTGTGCTTAGGTGAGACAACCCAGAAGAGTGTTAAAATAGAGTTGGCTACTCTGCCATCGCATGTGCGCATGTGCGCACATAGGCGCAGCAAGCATATGCCATGGCACACACGTGGATAGAGTCCAACCTTAAGTCTTTGCCCACTTTGCCTCAGGTAGGATCTCTTATTCACCACTGCCTATATCAGGGCTCTGGCCTGTGAACTTTTGGGGATTCTCTTGTTCCTGCTTTCCTTCCTCTTAATCTGAGACTGGAGTCTCAGGCCTGTCCTATTGAGTCTGGCTTTATGTACATTATGAGGATTTGAACTCAGGGCCTCCAGCTCACACAGTAAGCATGTTACCCACTGCTATCTCTCTCATTCATTCATTCATTCATTCATTCATTCATTCATTCATTCATTCATTCATTCATTCATGCCCCGGCAATGCTTAAGCATGCATGGACAGGCTATTTATGGCAGTTCCCCAGTTGTTCCTCTCCTGAGCTGTCCTAGATGCTTGTGTTATTGTCATACCCAAGATTCTACAATCTTCCTGTTTATCCAGCGTCTTTTGGGTCTTCCTGTTCGCTTTATCCTGTGCACTCCTCCAAGCGGTGTTATCTACAGGTATCTGCCGTCATTCTCATAACGAGACAGAAGCATCTCAAGCGCTGTTGCCATATCCTGTAGTTTTCTTCCTTCTCTAGATAAAGATGTTATGGTTGCACAGCCCATCTCTTTGTGTGATGCTCGAGTCCTCCTGAGAATATGGACACTGCTATCTCCACAGCATCTATCTAGAAAATTCCTTCTAGCTCCAGCTGAATCACTGTTTGGGTTTACCTGTATTCCTCTGTCCAGTGTTACCTTTGTCTGATGTGTGTAAGATGTTGTTCTGCACATTTATTTTGTTTTGTTTTTATTGTGTAAAGTGATAGGGTAAATTTGGTCTTTTTTTTCTTCTCATCAATGCTGAAAGTGGTGCTTTGCAAGTTGTATAGTTGCAGAGAAGAGTTCTGCCCCTCAGTCTTGCTGTGTTTCTTTGTCTCTTTTTTTGTCTCTGGCTACTCAGTGGGTTTCCAGGGCTGGCTTGATTTTTAAGCAATTAGATGTTCATGTATCTTCATGGGGTTTTCTTTAGACTTCATTTTTCTCAGTGCTAATTGATCTTTCAGAGCTGGGAGTTTGTAGTTTGCAACAGATCCAGATAATTACGCATTTTAATATTTTCACATCGCCCTTCCCAAGACTATATTTACACACACATCAGCATATTGCTGTTGTGTGGTGTATCCCGAGGCTGTGTTTATTTCTCTCTAGTCTTTTGCTTTTTTTCACCTCTGTTTATTTCAAATTGTTATTATTTGATTTTAAATTCTTGTCGTCTACAGTGTCTAACCAGTTGTGAATCCCTTCCTGTGCATTTTTCGCTATACTAAGATTTTAAATCCCGATTTGTGTCTTTTATCAAACATGGATTTCTATGGGATTGAACACAGTTGCGAGTGTTTCTCAGCTAATTTGACAATTGCGCCCATTTGTGTGCTTATTTCTAATCACCATACAGTGTGATGGGTTTTCTTATGGCACTTGCACACAAACTTCATTTTGTTCTTTCCCAGCCCCTAGCTCCTCTCCCCATTTCTCTGCACTTCCTAACCACGTGTCTGCTCTTTCTCATGTCTACCTTTCAAGTCACGTGTAGTCTATAAAACCCTCTCAAACCCTTGTCTTCCCCTCTTTTGTGGACCGCTTTCAGCGTCCTGACCTTTGCCCATACTCACTCCTGGTGAATGCACATATATAAAACTTAGAAAGTAGGATGTGCTTGAGATACAGCCTGTAGTATTTGCTTAGCTCATAATACAACATTTTCCACTTATATCCATTCTCTTACACCTTTAAGAATTTCATTTTTCTTTGCCACAATGAAATTTTACCATGTGTATATAATGTTTTTATTCATTCATCTGTTGATGGACATTGAGGCTGAATCTGCTTTCTTGCTGTCATGAATAGAGTAGAAATAAACTTGACTGTGCACATATCTTGGTAGTAGAACACAAAGTCCTTTGTGTATATATACATATACATGTATGTGTATGTATGTAGATATATTATGCCTATATATATTACATATATGTACATAGATATATTTATAGACAGACAGAAGACAAGCAGGAAGGCAGATAGATAGATAGATAGATAGATAGATAGATAGATAGATAGATAGATTGATAGACTGCCAGCATTTGTTATCATTTGTTTTCTAGATGAGAGCCATTCTGTCTGGACCAACCTAGAATTTTAAAGAAGTTTATTTCATTTTTCTAATGAATAAAGATGTTGAGCACTTTTCTAAATATTCACAAGCCATTTGCGTGTCTTTCTTTGAGAGTTTTCCATTTAGCTCATTGGACCATTCACTGATGGTAGTGTGTGTTGTTTACTGTTTAACCCCTGCAGTGTTTTGTACCTTCTAGATATCTCTTTGTCTGAAGTACAGCTGCCAAAGATTTTTTCCCCATTCTGTAGGTTGTCTTTTCACTCTGTTGAGAGGTTTTTATTTCTTTTTGGAATTTTTGATTCCTTGAAATGCCATTTTTCAATTCCTGGGGCTGTTTCTTGTGCTAGGAGGATGCTATTCCCGAAAATTCTGTGTCCTAGAGTGTTTTCCTTCAGCAGTTTCAACATCTAGGCTTTAAACTGAGGTCTTTGATTCACTTTTAACTGACCATTATGAACAAAGAGCTATGGATCAAATTTAATTATTCTGCAGGTGAATTTCCAGTTTTGCTGGCACTATTAAATGAACAAGCTGTTTTTGATAGCCTTGTGAAAATTAAGTATGTCAGCTGTGCAATCACTTAATTGCCTTTATGAAAATCATTTCAACTTAGACAATGGTCAACTTAGCAGCAGTCAGTAAGAGCTATCCTAATGGATTTCTCCACCATCTGACTTACATAAGAAAGCCCTGAAGTTCTAGGCCAGAGGAACCATAAACACCAACCCTTTGTTTTACCTTAGAAAGTACAGCTTGGAGCTTGCCATATGACTTATGTTATAAATATAGAAACATCTTATCTGCCATACACCTTAAATAGCCTAGGAAATTTCCCATTTTCAGGAGCTGCTTTGTTTGAGCATCTAAAACCATCTTCTGCTTTATCCTCTGGTGTCTACTGGGCAACACTTATACCTATGCAACTCTGAACACATATCATTGATGTCTTGGTTTTCCTCATGCTCTGTAACCTTTCCTAGAGTGGCTAACCTTGAATACCAAAATTATCAATAGGGAAATCTTGATTTTTCTTCATTCTTCCCATTTTCATTTGTCTTTTGCTTTATGACCTAAGCTTAGGGTCAGACATTAGAAAACCAGTCAGTTGTGTGTTAGATGGTAAAGCAGCCATCACACCATTAGTAGCCTCTCCCTTTCCCAGAGCTCACTCCCTGGTCTGAAGTGTTTAAAGCAAAAACACTTAGGAAAAACTTGGAAGACAAAATGCATTTCAGCTAAGGTAGCATGGTGTGCTGAGTGTCAAGATGTGGAGATTAAAGCACATGTCAACTTTCTCCCTCACAAAGCTGTCCTACTTGTCATACTTGGCCTATGAAGTATGTGCTTTGATCATTTGTAATAGATTCTTTTTGATTGGCTGTCAATGTGAAAATTAAAGCATCTTGTTGAGAAAGTACAACAGCAACTTTGGTAAATGAAAATTAAGCATTTGTTCCAAAACTAAAGATAGCACAGTCTAAAAAAATTAATCAACAGTCTAAAAAAATTAACCTGTCTGTTTGCTTGTTTTGTCAGAAATCATGTTTTAGCATTTAACTTATGGTAAACTATCTTTAATACCATGATGGTCCTTTATGTATTGATCAAGGATTGGCTACAATATACCAGCGTAGTACATCTGGGCAGCATATTAAATAATTAAGGAAAATTCCATTCTTAAAGAAATGGTGTTCACATATTTAAATATGGATTCTGAAGGAGAAAATTGAACACAGAAATTGAAAAGGATTGATTGTTTTCATCACTTCAGAGCCTTCCTAGTAATAGTTTTCTAGACTCCCTATGTGATGTTTTGTGAGTGTCAAGAATAAATCAAAGAAAATGTCTTAGTCACATGTCCATCCCAAGTGCCTAGGCTGTCTGTGATTCATTTACTAGTCTTTCCTCTCCTGAAGAATATGCTAGAGGCTCCTTTAAGGGCAATCAGTTTTGTCCCCTACATTCAGTAAAGTAAATAGGCACAGAAGGTTTCATTAGATGTAGCATCAACAAATGACAGCAAAAAAGGAAAGGCCAGTCATGTGTGAGGCACAGGCATTTGTGGAAGGAAAACTCTACTATACCAAGAGTGTACACCATGCTTTTAAAGACTTTCTTGATTCTTTTTGATAGTTATCGGGCTGACAAAACTTTCCAGCCTCAAAGGGCTTCATCAAAGATAGGCAATTTGTCAATACAAGGCAAAAATGAATGTATTTGTCAAGATTCTTCCTCCTTCTGTATAGTGTAATATCAGTGTAGGAAAGTTAATCAGAAGTGAAATTGTGAGGTGGGTGCCCAGATGGCTAAAGGCAGGTCCTGTGAGTGGATGGCTGCCGAACTAGTCAAGGAAGCAAAGGAGGTAATACGTTTTGAAGATAGAAAAACCAAAGAAAGAAGGAAGGAAGGGGAGGAAGGAAAGAACAAAGGAAGGAAGAAAGGAAGGAAGGAGGGATGGAGGGAAGGAAAAGAAAGAAAGAAATGAAGGAAGGACGGAAGGGAGGGAGGGAGGGAGAGAGAGAGAAGGAAGGAGGACAAGAAATGCTGGAAACAGTATACTACATGAAGGCTAAGGAAAACTTAATTGACATCTTCAACGCAGGTCTCTCAGTTATGGGCAGTAATCTAGCTAATGATCCCAACAAGCCCATCATAGCAGCAGAGCAGTGTTCTGAACTCTGCAGGAGATATCCACTGTTGGATGGGGTCTAAAATCCAGCCTAAGGTTCTTACTGATCTGAAAGTGATTCCTCTGCTCCAAAGAAATAACTGACTTTGGATGTTTTCCAGTTCTTGGAACTCAGGAAACCACAATACACTGTTAAATGAAGAAAGTCCATGAGAATTTAGGACAAAGTCTGGTTACCAATATTAAAATTACAGGAATTTTTACTGTGTAAAAAAGGGGGAAAGACCCTGAAAATTAATTTCATAAAGCAATAAAACTTACTAAATCTTCAAGAATGTGTGGGCATCCAGTTTCAAGAAGTTCAAGGGAACCTAACTAAATCCAACAAAACCAGGCTTTGACCAAGGCATATTAAGTTAGACAAAAAGAGAACCATACAAGCGCCAAGAGAAGGATAGCAAGTTATATGTTAGGAGAGGATTTCAAAGCAGGAAGCTTAAAGACAAAATGAGAAAAACATTCAGTGCTGAAAGTAAGATATTGCCAACTGATAATACTATTGTCAGTGAACTTTTCATTGAAAGTGGAAGGAAAATTATTTCCCTGGTAAGCAGAAAGGAAGGGAATTGATCACCACTAGTCAAGTCCTATAAGGAAACTTATGGATGTCCTACAGTATAAAAGAAAGGATGATAAATACCATCTTAAAGCCACAGGAATATGTAAAATTTGCTTGTAGAACATATATATAAACATAAAATAAAGAGAATTAAGCCTCAGTGTGAGAGAAAACAACAGTCACAAAAACAATAATAATAAAGTAGAATACCAAAATATGCAAAGCAAGTAAAATTGAATTAAGAAAATGCAAGAAGGAAGTTTGTTCCTATGAATAACAAATTTGCATGTCATTGGACCAAATTAATTAACCAGTTGAGTGGATAAAAGAATAAGACTCAGCTCTTTACTGCCTGTATGAAACTCTTGAAAAAGAGATGACATGAAAAATACTACTTTGCAAATAGAAACCTAAAATAATAAAGACTGTTTTAGGGTTTCTCTTGCTGTGGAGAGATACCATGACTGCAGAAACCCTTAAAGAGGAAAAATTTTAGTTGGGGTGATTTACTTTTTCAGAAGTTTAGTCTATTATCATCGTGGAGCAACATGATGACGCACAGACAGACATGGTACTAAAAAGTAGCCAAATGCCCTATATATATATAGACTTGCAGGCAACAGGAAGTGGTCTCACATACTGAGTGTAGCTTGGCCCACTTCCACAGTAACAAACCTCCCCCAACAGGGCCATACCTCCTAATGTCATTCCCTTTGGGGGCCATTTTTCTTTCAAACCACCACAAAGAGTAAAGACTTTAAATAAAAGGAAGTAGAAAGAGATGAAGCCATTATAAGTTGATGAAAAAATGAGCTATTAAGATAGGAAAGTGAGAAGCATTCACACCCAACATGGTACCATTCAAATACAAAAAGCAAATTTTATTACATGTAAAGAGAGAAATGACTCTTCCTACAGTAACCGAGATACCTCAGCATCTACTTTCTTCTATGAGCTGATCTTTGAGACAGATTTCAAAAAGAAACATCTGTGTTAAGCTATACCATAGAGAAAATAGATTAACAGACATTTGCAAACCATTTCATCCAGCAACAGCAGAATACACATTCTTCTCAACACCCATGGAACATTGCCTAGGACAGAGACAATGTTAGGCTACATACCAAATCTCAAAACATTTTGAAGAGCTGAAACTGCATTATGTATTTTCATGAAACACAATAGAGTAAACAATATGGAGAATAGAAAGCATAGAAATTCATAGAAATCACGTTTTCTTAAATAACCAATGAGTAATGGAAGGAATTAAAACAGAAATGGACTCTTTTTATAGGCACTAATGGGGTGACAATACAGTATTCACTAGATGTTCTGTAACCTCTTTCAAACAAAGCAATAAAATGGAGACCAAATGTTCAAATACATGCACCCATGGGGGTCATTTTTCATTCAAACCATCACAGAAGTAAAAAATAAGTAAAAGTAAATAAATGCACATAGAGTGGAGGGTTCTGGTTCTTCTTTAGTGCTGGAAGAATGTTGAAAATAGTTGTAGGTAATCATATTATTTCATATTTGCTTAAAATTGTATATAATGTACACTTAAGTGAAGGTGTGGTACTTAGGATAATAATGCACTCCATAAGAACTACAGACTATCTAACAAAAGCTCCAGTATCCTGAATAAAAACCTCTTTTGAATTATCAGTCAGGGGAATCCAGGAGACTCCTGGAGCAGAGTTATTTGCTGTTGTCCTTGGTTGACTCTAGAAGTGGAAGGTCCTTATTGCTGGAAATACCATGCCCTTTGGTGACAGGACTTGAAGAATTTGAACTGAGAGCTACCCTTTATCTTACCAGAAGGTACTGTAGAAGATTCTAAGGGAGGAAAGCAATCAACAGCCCTTCCTGGCTGTGGTGGCTATAAACCACACTCATCAGCAAGGCAATGCAGCCATACAGAAGCAATAGAAGCCCCTCTGTCTGTCAATAACCTACAGCTGTCTAATTAGACTTAAGGCCCATTCAACAGGAGGGAAATTCTGCCTGGTACCAGAAATCTAGGCTGCTACCCCTCGCTACATCTTCTAGGTCTACATTTTAAGCTGATTACATAAAGCAGTCACCTCCATAGGGTCCCACAGTGGTCCTTGGTATATTGAAGGATATATATGTATATATATATATATGTATATATATATATATATATGTGTGTGTGTGTGTGTGTGTGTATAGTTCTTGTCATACAGGTCTTCCACTTGTTTGGTTAGAGTTACTTCAAGATCTTTTATGTTATTTGTGGCTGTTGTGAAGGGTGATGTTTCTCTTATTTCTTTCTCAGCTCATTTATCATCTGTGTAAAGGAGGGCTACTGATTTTTTTCAAGTTAAACTTGTATCCTGCTACATTACTGAAGGTGTTTATGAGTTGTAGAGTTCCTTTGTAGAATTTTTGGGGTCACTTATGTAAATTATCATATCATCAGCAAATGGTGAGAGTTTGACTTCTTTTCTTGTTTGCATCCTCTTGATCTTTTGTTGTCTTATTGCTCTAGCTAGAACGACAAATACTATATTGAATAGATATGGAGAGAGTGGACAACCTTGTCTTGTTCCTGATTTCAGTGGGATCGCTTTGAGTTTCTCTCCATTTAGTTTGATGTTGGCTTGCAGCACATTGCCTTTATTATGTTTAGATATGTTTCTTATAACCTTGCTCTCTCCAAGACCTTTATCATGAAGGGATGCTGTATTTTGTCGCAGTCTTCATGTGGGTTTTTTTTCCAGTTTGTTTATATGATGGAATACATTGACAGATATTTTAATGATGAACCATCCCTACATCTGGGATGAAGCCTACTTGGTCATGTTGGATGATTTTTCTGATGTGTTCTTGGATTCTGTTTGCCACTATTTTATTAAGTAATTTTGTATCAATGTTCATGAGTGAGATTGGTCTGTAATTCTCTTTCTTAGGAATGTATTTTGTGGTTTGGGTATCATGATAATTGTTTGTTCATAAAAAGAGTTTAGCAATATTCCTTCTGTTTCAATTGGGTGGAACAATTTGAGGAGTATAGGTATTAGTTTTTCTTTGAAAATCTTGTAGAATTCTGAACAAAACCATCTTGTCCTGGGCCTTTTTTTTTTTTGGTTGGGAGACTTTTGATGACTGTTTCTATTTCTTTAGCAGTTATAAGTCTATTTAATATACTTATCTGGTTTTTATTAAATTTTGGTAAGTGATATTTATCCAGAAAACTGTTCATTTCCTTTAAGTTTTCTAGTTTTGTGGAGTACAGGTTTTTGAAGTATGAGCTGATGATTCTCTGAATTTTTCTTGTCTGTTATGTCCCCCCTTTTATTTCTGATTTTGTTAATTTGGATATTCTCTCTCAGCCTTTTGGTTAGTTTGGATAAAAGTTCGTATATTTTCTCAAAGAACCAACTCTTTGTCTCCTTGATCCTTTTTATTGTTTTCTTTCTATTTTGTTGATTTCAGCTCTCAATTTGATTATTTTCTGTAGTCTAGTCCTCCTGTGTGAGTTTGCTTCCTTTTGTTCTAAAATTTTCAGATGTTCTGTTAACTCACTAGTGTGGGATTTTTTCCAGCTTCTTTATGTATGCATTTAGTGCTATGAACTTTCCTCTTAACACTGCTTTCATTGTGTCCCCAAAATTTTGGTATGTTGTGTGGTCAATTTCATTGAATTTTAGGAAGTCTTTAATTTCTTCATTGGCGTTACAGGTAAGCATTGCTTAATTTCCATGTGTTTGTGGGATTTCTGTAATTAGTGTTGCTGTTGAATTCTAATTTTAAACCATGGTGATCCAATAAGATACATGGGGTTATTCCAATTTTTTAATGTGTGTTGAGGTTTGCTTTGTTACCTAGTATGTGGTCAACCTTTAAGAAGGTTTTATGAGGTGCTGAGAAGAAGGTAAATTTTTTTGTTTGGATGGAATGTTCTATAGATGTCTGTTAAGCCCATTTGAGTCATAACATGTTAGTTCCCTTATTTCTCTGTTAAGTTTCTGTCTGACAGACATGTCCAAATGATGAGATTCAGGTGTTGAAGTCTCCTGTTATTAGTGTATGGGGTTTAATGTATGATTTGAGTTTTAGTAGTGTTTCTTTTACTATGAGTGTACCCTGGTATTTGAGTACTGAATTCAGTATTGAGATTTCCTCTTGATGGATTTTTCCTGTAACTAACATAAAATGTCCTTCTTTATCTCTTTTGATTGGCTTTAGTTTTAAGTCTATTTTGTTAGATATTAGGATAGCTTGTTTCTTAGGTCCATTTGATGGGAGAATCTTTTCCCAACCCTTTACTCTGAAGCAAGTTATGTCTTTGAGATTGAGGTATGTTTCTTTCTTTTTTTTTAACGCTGGGTCAGGGAAGAAATAAAGAATGAAATTAAAGCCTTCCTCGAATTCA
>LOEQ01002976.1:83163-99189 GCA_001685075.1 Bramus lutescens | reverse complement strand
AACTGGATGGAGGGGGGAGGACCTTGGACTGCCCACAGGGCAAGGAACTCGGATTGATCTCTGGATTGTAGAGTGAGGGGGAGGGGAATTAGGGGGGGAATGGGAGGGAAATGGGAGGAGGTGGAAATTTTTAATAAAAAATATTGCACAGATTAAAAAAAAAGAGGTATGTTTCTTGTATGCAGCAGAAAGTTGGATTCTGTTTTTGCACCAAATTGTTTGCCTGTGTCTTTCTACAGGTAAGTTCAGTCCATTTATATTAAGGGATATTAATGACCAGTGATTGCTAGTTCCTGTTAATTTTGTTTTCATTATTGGTGATGTTATTGTATGTGTTTTTCCCTTTTTTTAGGATCTGCTGCTGTGAGATCATCTATTGTTTGTGTTTTTGTTGATATAGCTAACTTCCTTGGGTTGGAGTTTTCCTTCAAGTACTTTGTGTAGGGCTGTGTTTGTGGGACTAGGTATTGATTAAATCAGGTTCTGTTCTGAACATCTTGTTTGTCCACCTATGGTGATTGAAAGTTTTGCTCGGTATAGTAGTCTGCGCTGGCATCTGTGGTATTTTAATGTCTGCATAAAACTTGACTAGGACCTTCTGGCTTTCGTTGTTTTCATTGAGAAGTCAGGTATAATTCTAATAGGTCTGCCTTTATATGTTACTTGGCCTTTTCTCTTTGCAGCTCTTAATAGTCTCTCTTTATTCTGTATATTTAGTGTTCTGATTGTTATGTGGCAAGGAGACTTTTTTATTTTTGATCCAGTCTATTTGGTATTCTGTATGCATCTTGTACCTTCATAGGCATATCTTTCTTTAGGTTGGGAAAGTTTTCTTCTATGATTATGTTGAATATATTTTCTGTGCTTTTGAGTTAAACTTCTTCTCTTTCTTCTATACTTATTGCTTTTAGGTTTGATCTTTTCATGGTGTTCCATATTTCCTGGATATTTTTTGTTAAACTTTTGTTAGATTCAATGTTTTCTTAGACCAATGAGTCTATTTCCTCTATTATATCTTCAGCACTTAACATTCTCTCTTCCATCTCTTGTATTCTGCTGTTTATGATTGCATTTGTGGTTCCTGTTCATTTTCTCTTATTTTTTGTTTTAAGAATTCCCTTGGTTTGTATTTTCTTTATTATCTCTATTTTGGTTTTAAAGTCTCGAATCATTTCTTTCATCTGTTTTATTGCTTTTCTTGGTTTTCCTTAAGGGATTTCTTGATTTCTTCCAATTTTTTGTTTGTCTTTTCCTCCATTTCTTTGAGGGAATTTTTCACTTCCTCTTTAAGGGCCTCAAACATTCCCCTGAAGTTATTTTTTAGGTCATTTTCTTCTGCTTCTTCTGTTGTGGGGTGTTCATGACTTGTTGTTGTAGAGTCATTAGTTTTTGTTGGTATTGTGTTGATCTTTGTGGTGTTGAATATGTTCTTATCTTGTCTACCCATCTTTTCCTCTGATTGGTGTAGTTGGGCCTGTGTCTCTGGTGATCAATATTCCAGGTGCCAATGGCTCTAAGGCTCAGATGGTTGCTCCTCTTCTTTGTGGTGCAGTCAGGGTCACCATTTCAGTCACCAAAGAGGTCATATGGCATTCCCAGAGGTGGCTCAGAGCTCCCAGGTGTCTCTCTGCAATCCCAGAGGTCATTTGGTCCTATTTCCATGGAGGTGGCTTGCTCAGGCCTGGTCCTGCAGAGGTGGCTTGCTTGGACCTGGTCCCACCGATGTCCTGAGGAGGTCTCTGGCTTGGGCCCGGTCTTGCAGTGGTCCCTGGCTTGAGCCTGCTCCCTTGGCATTTGCTCCCTTGTACCTGCTCCTGCAGTAGTCGCTTGCTGGGGCCTGCCCTGGCTGAGGTTGCTGGCTCTGGCTTGCTCCCGTAGCGATCAGAGTTTGCTTGCTTGGGCCTTCTCCTGCTGAGGTTGCTGGCTTGGGCAGAATTTAGTGGTGATCCACAGTCCTCTGTGTGTGTGTGTAACTGGAACTGAATCCAGCAGCCAAGGGCTTTCCTGAAATATGATTTTAAGGGAAAAGAATGTAATACTATGTCAATCATTTGTCATTTTATCAACTTGACCACAAAAATCTCATAACATTTATCATTTTGGAATTCAAATGTCATCATAGCATTCCCTGATTACTGTTGACATACACTATTTGCAGGACTGAAACACAGCAGAAGAACACACACACACACACACACACACACCCATACACAGGCACACACACATACACAGAAACTCCCCAAATCACTTACATTTTAGTGAGAAGTATAAAACTCTTGGTCAGAAACCACATTTATTTTGTGAACTCATTCCACAAAATCACATGCATTTCAATTATTATAGATCTCCTGATATGACTAAGTTTTCATTTTCTCTCATACTTTGCTGCAAAGATTATAGCTATTGCATAATTACTTGTTATGTATTATGCTTTCTAAACCATGTGGTATATTTTTCCTAAATGATGTTTAGAAAAGCAGTGGTTAAGCTGTCACAATACAGCTTGACATTTTCAAACAACTGGTTAGACTGAAGAGCTCAGATGTTTGGAAATGAACTATGAAATAATGTTAGGAAAATTTTTACCTCCCTTCTACATTTAGTGATAAAAACTAGTTCAGGTGAACTATTTATTAAGCATTTTTTTGTTTCAAATCACACATGTTCAAATTTATATTCTCACAGATATGAGAATTGTAAGGGATTTTATCTGAAACAGTTGTTTTTCAAGCACATGAGACCTACTTAAGAAGAAAGCTTGCATAAGGCACCAAATTGACTTGAGGGACTGGAGACTCCCTTGAGATTTTGTGTTGACTTAGTGAAAGGAGCAACCAAGCAAAAGCACCATGTTGGTTTCCCATTTGTCTTTGGAAGAGGGAGGATTAGTAAATCCTTCCTTTTTCTTTTCTGTGACTAGGTTTTAATTTCTACTCACACATCCATGCCAAGTCAATTGTTCTCCAAGGTTTTTCAAAATAATGTATGAAATATTTATTGTAGTAGAATGTTTTCCTACTCTGTTCCAGAAAGCTTAAAGTGACCAAATAAAACTCATCATTCAGATACAAGCAGTTTTGAACAGGCCATAAAAATGACTGATTCTATTAACCGTTGAATCAATAAAGTAGATTCTCCTTTAGCTCCATGGGAATTACATGATAGCATTTTCCTTTTCATCAATAACTCTGAATATATCTGTGTTAATAAATGCCTCATGTTTCTCATCACAGCCTGTAAGAAGGGGAGGAGAGTCCCAGCCCCCTGATTCACTAAGAGACTCAGTGGACAAAGACTATGGAATCTTCCCCAGAGGCAAAGAAGGTGACTCACAAAGGCAAATTAAATTATTTTGAATAAACGAAAGCCAAATTCTACACCTTCCTTATCTTCTATCATTTTTTTATTTATCTAATTTCGTAGGGACATTGTTCTTAATAATTTTTATGTTTTTCTTGTTTGCATGTTGTCTGTTCTTTCTTGGTTTATTCTGCTCATCTTCTTTATCTGTCATAGGTGGATCTTTCAGTTAAATTTCATAGATATTTTTCTGTAAACAAGTCATATAGTGAAGATAAACCTACCTAAAGATCCCTTAGTTTCTTAGTTTGTGACTTTTAAAAGTTAAATCTTTATTTTACACACACACAAACACACACACGCACAAGCACATGCACATGTGTGCATACAAAATTTCAGGAAAATAACAACTTTAATATGAAGATATTTTATTTCATGTGTGCAAGTTGTGAACAATTTCAAACTCATGGTGAACTTAGTATTTTCTAGCAACTTTAGTGTGTTGTCAAGTGACAATTAAGGTTGGTAAAAAGCAGTAAAGGTCAAAATTCTACATCCAATTTATTTTTTAATGAAAGTTGTTCTAGTTTGCTTTCTGTTACTATGACAAACAGCATGGCCAAAAGAAACTTGGGTAAAAAGGGTTTATTCTAGATAGCAAGTTATTGTCCTTTATTGAAGGACAGCAATGCAGGAGCTCAAGGCAGGAATCTGGAGGCAAGAACTTAAGCAGAGACCATAGAGTAATACTGCCCACTGGCTTGCCCTCTTCACCCCTTGCTTTCTCAGCTACTTTCCTTCTGCAATCCAGGCTCACATGCGCAGGCATGACACCACCTGCTGTGGACTGAGCCCTTTGAGCTCAATTAATAATTAAGCATGCTCCACAGACATACATGCTCACAGGCCAATCTGGTAGAAGTAATTCTTCAACTGAGGTTCCTTCTTCCCAAATGACTCAAGTCAAATTGACCAAAACTAACCACCACAAAATTTAGGGCAAAAACTGAGATTCCCACAATGACCAATGCTTAGAGATATCAATCTTTGGTTTTCATTTTGACTGTTCTCTTGGCTCTGAGTGATCTTTCTGGGTCTTAAACATACATTTCCTCAATTACTAAGGATGCTGAATCATTTGTCTTGATTTTTCTGGGCATTCTTGTATTATTCCTTTCTGTTGGAATGTTTATTATTGATTTACATAAGCTTGTTAGATATCATATATTTTCCATATGTGTATAATTGCACTATACTATTTTTTGCCTAGTCTATTTTTACCCATTCCTTTTTAAAGGATTTTTTTAGCTGAAATTCTTAATTTGGTGGTATGCAATTCATTAATTTATCACTATCATGAATATTGTGGGTATTCTAAGAGAACTTTATCTATTCTAAGATGTCATGATTTTAGTGTGTCCCCTACAAATCTAAGTGTTGAAATTTAATGACAAATGAAGAGATAAGACCTTTAGGAGGTGAGTTGGCCATGAGGACTCTTCCCTCTCAAATGGAAGATTGTTAGAAATAGCAACAACCACAAAACAAAAACAAAAACAAAAACAAAACAAAACAAAACAAAACAAAAAGCTCTGTTGACAGTCAACCAGTCTGTTGTTTCAGCCCCAGCTGAGCCAGGACCTAGCATCCTCCTCTTGTTGGAATTCAACCACGCGGTGCCATCTCAGAAGTGATTATCTGTCCTTCACCAGAGATCTAACACCAGCAGCTGGATTTTGGACTTTCCAGCCCTTAGACCTTTGACAAAAAGATTTTGTTCTTTCTGGATTATTGACAGAGGTTTCTGTCCCACCACGTTCCATAGCCGTTTAGTCCCAAATAAGCACACATTAATTAAATTAATTACAAACTGATTGGCCCAGTAGCTCAAGCTTTTTGTTAATTAATTGTTATCGTGTTTATCAGCCCATAATTCTTATCTGTGTTAGCCACATGGTTTGGTACCTTTTTTGGTGATGCAGTCACGTCTTGCTTGCTCTGTGTCTGGCTTCCTTTGTGTCTGAGTGATGACTGCAGACTGAAACTTTCCTCTTCCCATAATTCTTGTTGTCCCGCCTATAATTCCTGCTTGGCTACTGGTCAACCAGCATTTTATTTAAAATAATACAAGTGACAGGATAAAAGACCATGTTCCACAGCACTGGATGATCTATTTCATGATATTTTGCTGTCACAGCACAAATGGACAAGACATCTGAATAGTCTCCTACAGTTTCCTTCAAAGAACTTCATAATTTGAGTTCCACATTTACAGCTCTGGCTACCTCAAAATTAACGTCTGCAGATGGACAGAGTAGATGGTCATTCTTCTCTCCTGTGCCAGGAACACCCATGAACAGGGCATTACTGTCCATCATGGATTTTCCTGTACCTTAATCAAAACTCAGTTTGGGGTGCATACATATGTATAGAGGTGTATTTTTAGAATTCCATGTCCTTTCCCTTGATCTAATGTTGTGTGCAAACACACTTCCTGGATTGCTGTAGCTTTGTCAAAGGTCTTGATGTCAGGTAAATCTTTTAAATTGTGTTTTGCATACTATACATCCTTTTCATTTCATTTTAAATTTTGTTATTGTTTATTGTATGTATGTGTGGTGTATGTCTCTCTCTTTCTCTCTCTCTCTCTCTCTCTCTCTCTGTGTGTTTGTGTGTGTGTTTGTGTGTGTGTGTATGTGTGTGCACATGTGGAGACTAGAAGCTGATGTTTGGTGTTATCACTATCACACATTTTATTTTGTTTTAATTTTATGTGTGTATGTGATATGTGGTGTAAGACACATGCATGCAGACACAGAAGAAGCAGGGTGTGACCTGCCCTGCTGAAAAAGATACTGATCCTTGTGGCTAACATAGATAAGAACAATGGGCTAATATAAGTTACAAGAGTTAATAAGAAGCCTGAGGTAATGGACCAATCATTTTATCATTAATATAGCTCTCTGTGTAATTTTCTTTGGGGCTTACCAGCTACAGGAACTGAGCAGGACAGAAGCCCCAACAAAGCAGGCCCCACATGTTACACCTGTCTGTCTTATTCTCTTGATACAAAGTCTTGTACTAAACTTGGAGCTTGCTCTTTTTCAATGAGACTTAGCCAACAAACCCCTGACATCATCCTGTTCCTACCACCTACCCATGAATCCACCCAGCTTTTACTATGAGTGTTAGGGATTTGAACTCAGGCCTTAGCCACTGAACCATCTCTCCAGCCCCTGCATCATACGTTTGGAGGAGTCAGTCAACTTTCACTTAACCTGTCTGCTGTTTTATCTAGACTGTCTAGCCAGCAAGACTCCAGGACCCACCTGTCTCTGCTTGTCTAGGCTAGTGGTCCTAGGGACTATAAGAAAGCAGACTGAGAAAGGCCTTGGGAGCAAGCCAGTTAGCAGCACCCCTCAATGGCCTGTGTATCAACTCCCACTTTGAAGTTCCTGCCTTGTTTGGGTTCTTTCCTGGCTTCCCTCAATGCACTGTGATATGTACACCAAACAAACCCTTTACACTCCAACTAGCTTTAGTCATGGTGTTTCATCATCATATAGTAACCCTAACTAGGACAAAAACCATCAGGCAAAATAAAAATTTCCTGTTCTGAAGTTAATTTATCTCAAATATCACTTACCACAGTGATTGGATGGTAACACAGAATTGATTGATTGATTTTTTTTTTGATTTTTCGAGACAGGGTTTCTCTGTGTATTTGTATAGCTTTGGAGCCTGTCCTGGGACTAGCTCTTGTAGACCAGGATAGCCTCGAACTCACAGAGATCCGTCTGCCTCTGCCACCCTAGTACTGGGATTAAAGGCATATGCAACCACCGCCCTGCCCATAGTGTGTATTTTTACACCTTTTTTCCTTCAAGTTATTTGTGCCTCCTATAAATATATAATAGTTGGTATTGTGTAATTTGTATTAAATTGTGTAATTGTATTAAATTTAATCTAGAAATCTCTGTCTTATAAATGAATACTATTATTTTATAATTAATATAATAATCTTGTTTTATTAAAATTTGCCAAGTGTTTTTTGTTTGTTTGTTTCTTTGTTCAAGACAGTGTTTCTCTGTATAATAGCCCTGGCGACTGCCCTGGAACTCTCTTGTAGACCAGGCTGACCTCAAACTGACAAAGATCTGCCCGCCTCTGCCTCCTGAATGCTGGGATTAAGGTGTGTGCCATCATCACCTGGCTAGTATTTGTTTTGTTTACTCAAATTCTCTGTATCTCTGCCTTTTTCTAAAGATGAGATTAAATATTTTTGAGAATTTAATTTATTTAATTTTCTAATTTTAACTTGTTGTTTCCTAAGAGTAATAAAGTAATAATGTAACTGTTAGTATACAACTTAAAATTATTTTATTTTTGAATAATAGATATTTAATAACAAACAGTATAAAAATTTTAAATGTAATTTGTGCACTTTGGGACTTTGTGCTGTTATGTGTGTTATAAACATCATAAAATATTGGGGTTTTTTGCTTTAAGAAATTGTATTTTAAGCCGAGCAGTAGTGATACATGCCTTTGATCCCAGCACTTGGGAGGCAGAGACAGGTGGATCACTGTGAGTTCAAGGCCAGCCTGGTCTACAAGAGATAGTTCCAGGTCAGTTAGGTCTGTTACACAGAGAAACCCTATCTCAAAAAACAAACAAACAAACAAACAAACAAAAAACGAGAGAGAGATTATATTTTACAGTAACAAAAGCCTGTAACCCAAACACAAAAGGAGCAGATGAACAGCTCTTGGATTCTAGTCAGCATCATTCTCTGCAGCATGAGTATTTCCTTCTTGACCTTCTCTTTATGAGGTCTTCTGGCGAGAATTTATTTTGGCATTTTGTTACCTGTAATTACTATTTTGCATTCCCTCTTATAGGATTTTTATAGTATATGGAACTCAAGTTTGACACACTTATTTTGGTTTTCCTGGCACTTTTAGTGAGTCTTCCTTTGTCTTCCAGCTTGCACTATTTGGTGAGAACTTACTTCTGTTGGTCCCTTGTTTGCATATGTCATTTTCCTTGGCTAGCAGTACTTTTGTCTTGGGTTTTCAGCCTCTGGAAATAACTGGTTTTCCTTTGTGCTTATCCTGATTAGACTTGCTGAATGGTTTTATATTTTCAACAGTTTTGGAAACTCTGTAGGCACTCTCTTGTTAAATATGACTCCTTTTGCCTTCTTTACATTCTCCTTCTGGGACTATTTGGAACTATTTCACAGCTCTTATATAATTTTGTTGTCTCCAAAAATGATTATTTTTTTAAATCCAGTATTTTCTATTGAATATTTCATGTTCTGAATAAC
Organism: Bramus lutescens; assembly: GCA_001685075.1. Classification (NCBI taxonomy): domain Eukaryota; kingdom Metazoa; phylum Chordata; class Mammalia; order Rodentia; family Cricetidae; genus Bramus; species Bramus lutescens. The sequence goes on along the minus strand of LOEQ01002976.1, from coordinate 90,560 downwards.
TTTCTCTGCTGTGGCCAATATGATCTTAACTCTAACCAATGAGCTCTTGAGATCTGATGTAATTGTTTCATTTTTCATGTTTCTCTTTAGTTTGGTTTTGTGTAGAGAGCTGCGTGGAGCTGCACCTTAAAGAGGGTGCTGGCTTCCGCCCCCCACAATCCCTAAAGCGAGTGCTCTCTGAGAAAAACAACTCCATATATGGCTAAGACCAGATCGTGTGATGGTCGTAAGCCGCTTGCGTATGCGTGGACCTATGGACAGTGTCCACTTGGCAGTCTAGGATTAGCGGTCCAGGCCTACTCAAGGGCTGGGAGAGGCTTACCCGGGGAGAGAGAGAAGATTGTTCAAGGTTCCTGAATAAACTGCTTGCGAGAAGAGCTCCGGTGTTGCGTCATTCCTTGCTGGNATAGATAAGAACAATGGGCTAATATAAGTTACAAGAGTTAATAAGAAGCCTGAGGTAATGGACCAATCATTTTATCATTAATATAGCTCTCTGTGTAATTTTCTTTGGGGCTTACCAGCTACAGGAACTGAGCAGGACAGAAGCCCCAACAAAGCAGGCCCCACATGTTACACCTGTCTGTCTTATTCTCTTGATACAAAGTCTTGTACTAAACTTGGAGCTTGCTCTTTTTCAATGAGACTTAGCCAACAAACCCCTGACATCATCCTGTTCCTACCACCTACCCATGAATCCACCCAGCTTTTACTATGAGTGTTAGGGATTTGAACTCAGGCCTTAGCCACTGAACCATCTCTCCAGCCCCTGCATCATACGTTTGGAGGAGTCAGTCAACTTTCACTTAACCTGTCTGCTGTTTTATCTAGACTGTCTAGCCAGCAAGACTCCAGGACCCACCTGTCTCTGCTTGTCTAGGCTAGTGGTCCTAGGGACTATAAGAAAGCAGACTGAGAAAGGCCTTGGGAGCAAGCCAGTTAGCAGCACCCCTCAATGGCCTGTGTATCAACTCCCACTTTGAAGTTCCTGCCTTGTTTGGGTTCTTTCCTGGCTTCCCTCAATGCACTGTGATATGTACACCAAACAAACCCTTTACACTCCAACTAGCTTTAGTCATGGTGTTTCATCATCATATAGTAACCCTAACTAGGACAAAAACCATCAGGCAAAATAAAAATTTCCTGTTCTGAAGTTAATTTATCTCAAATATCACTTACCACAGTGATTGGATGGTAACACAGAATTGATTGATTGATTTTTTTTTTGATTTTTCGAGACAGGGTTTCTCTGTGTATTTGTATAGCTTTGGAGCCTGTCCTGGGACTAGCTCTTGTAGACCAGGATAGCCTCGAACTCACAGAGATCCGTCTGCCTCTGCCACCCTAGTACTGGGATTAAAGGCATATGCAACCACCGCCCTGCCCATAGTGTGTATTTTTACACCTTTTTTCCTTCAAGTTATTTGTGCCTCCTATAAATATATAATAGTTGGTATTGTGTAATTTGTATTAAATTGTGTAATTGTATTAAATTTAATCTAGAAATCTCTGTCTTATAAATGAATACTATTATTTTATAATTAATATAATAATCTTGTTTTATTAAAATTTGCCAAGTGTTTTTTGTTTGTTTGTTTCTTTGTTCAAGACAGTGTTTCTCTGTATAATAGCCCTGGCGACTGCCCTGGAACTCTCTTGTAGACCAGGCTGACCTCAAACTGACAAAGATCTGCCCGCCTCTGCCTCCTGAATGCTGGGATTAAGGTGTGTGCCATCATCACCTGGCTAGTATTTGTTTTGTTTACTCAAATTCTCTGTATCTCTGCCTTTTTCTAAAGATGAGATTAAATATTTTTGAGAATTTAATTTATTTAATTTTCTAATTTTAACTTGTTGTTTCCTAAGAGTAATAAAGTAATAATGTAACTGTTAGTATACAACTTAAAATTATTTTATTTTTGAATAATAGATATTTAATAACAAACAGTATAAAAATTTTAAATGTAATTTGTGCACTTTGGGACTTTGTGCTGTTATGTGTGTTATAAACATCATAAAATATTGGGGTTTTTTGCTTTAAGAAATTGTATTTTAAGCCGAGCAGTAGTGATACATGCCTTTGATCCCAGCACTTGGGAGGCAGAGACAGGTGGATCACTGTGAGTTCAAGGCCAGCCTGGTCTACAAGAGATAGTTCCAGGTCAGTTAGGTCTGTTACACAGAGAAACCCTATCTCAAAAAACAAACAAACAAACAAACAAACAAAAAACGAGAGAGAGATTATATTTTACAGTAACAAAAGCCTGTAACCCAAACACAAAAGGAGCAGATGAACAGCTCTTGGATTCTAGTCAGCATCATTCTCTGCAGCATGAGTATTTCCTTCTTGACCTTCTCTTTATGAGGTCTTCTGGCGAGAATTTATTTTGGCATTTTGTTACCTGTAATTACTATTTTGCATTCCCTCTTATAGGATTTTTATAGTATATGGAACTCAAGTTTGACACACTTATTTTGGTTTTCCTGGCACTTTTAGTGAGTCTTCCTTTGTCTTCCAGCTTGCACTATTTGGTGAGAACTTACTTCTGTTGGTCCCTTGTTTGCATATGTCATTTTCCTTGGCTAGCAGTACTTTTGTCTTGGGTTTTCAGCCTCTGGAAATAACTGGTTTTCCTTTGTGCTTATCCTGATTAGACTTGCTGAATGGTTTTATATTTTCAACAGTTTTGGAAACTCTGTAGGCACTCTCTTGTTAAATATGACTCCTTTTGCCTTCTTTACATTCTCCTTCTGGGACTATTTGGAACTATTTCACAGCTCTTATATAATTTTGTTGTCTCCAAAAATGATTATTTTTTTAAATCCAGTATTTTCTATTGAATATTTCATGTTCTGAATAACTTTCTCTGCTGTGGCCAATATGATCTTAACTCTAACCAATGAGCTCTTGAGATCTGATGTAATTGTTTCATTTTTCATGTTTCTCTTTAGTTTGGTTTTGTGTAGAGAGCTGCGTGGAGCTGCACCTTAAAGAGGGTGCTGGCTTCCGCCCCCCACAATCCCTAAAGCGAGTGCTCTCTGAGAAAAACAACTCCATATATGGCTAAGACCAGATCGTGTGATGGTCGTAAGCCGCTTGCGTATGCGTGGACCTATGGACAGTGTCCACTTGGCAGTCTAGGATTAGCGGTCCAGGCCTACTCAAGGGCTGGGAGAGGCTTACCCGGGGAGAGAGAGAAGATTGTTCAAGGTTCCTGAATAAACTGCTTGCGAGAAGAGCTCCGGTGTTGCGTCATTCCTTGCTGGATGAGGGTGGGCGCAACAGTTTTGGAGGAGTCCATTTTCTTCAAGATGTTGTACACCTTTTCAACTATACGTGTTACTGTTTTCTTGTACTTTTAGGCAGACAACATCTCCAATGCTTGATCCATCTGCTTCAATTACGATGGTTTCAACTCTTGACCATGGATAGCACTTGCTGGCTTTGCTGTGTGCTTTATATTCTGTAAATATACTCCAGATCTGAAAGAAAATATAAAGTAATTATATTTATCCTCAGATACATGCCTCTTTCTATCCGTGTACTAGAGGTGGGACAGTCAATCTGCTCTATGGGTTAGCTGGATCTGAAGCTTACTACAGTTTTTATTTAATTAAATTATTCATCTATTTGCTATTTGTATGTGTATATGCCACTGAGGATAAAACTAAGGACCTCGAACATGCTGAACAGCACTCTGCCATTGAGCCACACCCAAGTCCTTGGCTGTCGCTTTGATTTTATTCTGTTGACCACTGCTTCATAATATTTGTAGAGAGAGCTAATTTCCTATCAACTAGTGCTGTAGTCTGAGCGCGGACAGCTTTCAAGAGTCAGTTGGTGTTTCCCAGCCAAACCACTAACTTGAGACCGTTGAGCAGCATCACCACAATTTACTGCCCAGTTAAAAGACTTTCATTTCTTTTTGATCTCTCGCCTCTCTTAGCCTAATTACTTTCTGTACCTAAGGAGATCTGCGGCAACTTCCATGTCCCTTCTCCATTCCTTAGAAAGCTGACAGGCATATATTCACGAAAGAGTTTAATGCTTGAAAATGGTTCTCTTTGTCTCCTGTCCATCTTCAGGCTCAGACAGAAAAGGCCTGAAGCTACAGGGCAGGCAGAGATTTCTGTGAGCTTTCTGCCATTCCTAAACCTTTAGTATTTAAAAATCAAGCTTGCCTGAAGGGACTTGTCTCAGCAGCTTAACTCAGGGTTATCTGAAGAAGATGGCCTTAGAAGCTCTTTGTAGAGACAATATCACATAAGGACTTCACATAATTTTTTGAAAATTATGCAATTGGCAGTTTGACCAAATATCACTTCAATGATGTAGTTTTATTCTGTGGACCAGGATTAAAATATCATTGCTAAACCCTCTAACATTATTGCTCGATAGCTTCTTGGCCTAGTGGAACTATGTCACGAGGTGATTCTTGATCTTATCTTTGTTTCTTTATTGCTTACTAATGGAGCCTGGGAATATCATGTGACTCCATTACTTCAGTTTTCTCTGGCAGCTCGTTATCTACTCTAGGGAAAATGATAGAATTAATAAGTCTCTAAAGTACTTGGAAACTTTTAAACAGGTACTATGTAAATCTAAGCAGTCATTTCCATACACAGTTTCCATTTAAATATTATTCTTGTAATTCAATGTAACATCACAGAGTTTTCAGTTTTATAACGTCCAGCACCATGCAGGTAAGGACCAATTAATGACTTGCAGAGCTAGCCTTTTGGGCTCCAAACAAAACACTAATAAAAGGCACAGCAGCTGCACTGCAGTCCTACAGTGCCGTGATCTGAACACAGAGGAACTGGTACACAGCTGTTAATATGCAAGAAGGAAAACGCATTCTGTGGAATTTACGCTCCCTCCTCTTAAATCAACACCAGCCCTTAGATTTGTGTCTGCAATCACGTCCCCATATGAGCCATCTTTAAAGAAGACGTCTCTTATAGTATGACCAGACGTGAGGTGGCTGTTGGTTAAAAGGCACAAGGCAGGATGTATTCTTTCTGAAGTCTAAATTAAGAGGTTGCGCTTCCTGGCACGGCAGGACCACTAAGAACAGCCCTGACTCTCTGCTCCTCCCTCTTCTAGAGACAGCCGCTTCTTTTCGTGCAGTGCCAGCCTCATTCCAGAGACATGATGGTGAAGGTTGGAGTGAATGGATGTGGCTGTATTGGATGCCAGGGCTGCCTTCACCTCTGGCAAAGTGGAGATTGTTGCCATCAATGATCCTTTCATTGAGCTCAACTACATGGTCTACATGTTCCAGTATGACTCCACCCATGGCAAGTTCAAAGGCACAGTTAAGGCTATGAATGGGAAGATTGTCATCAACGGGAAGACCATCACCATCTTCCAGGAGCGAGATCCTGCCAACATCAAATGGGGTGATGCCAGTGCTGAGTATGTTATGGAGTGTACCCAGTGACTTCACCACCATGGAGAAGGCTGGGGCCCACTTGAAGGGTGGGGCCGAAAGGGTCATTATCTCTGCTCCTTCAGCTGATGCCATCATATTGTGATGGGTGTGGATGATGAAAAGTATGACAACTCCTTCAAGATTGTCAGCAATGCTTCCTGCATCATCAATTGCTTAGTCCCCTTGGCCAAGGTCATCCATGACAACTTTGGCATCATGGAAGGACTCATGACCACAATCCATGCCATCACAGCCACCCAGAAGACTGTGGATGGCCCCTCTGGGAAGCTGTGGCGAGATGGCTGTGGCGCTTCCCAGAACATCATCCCTGCCTTCCACTGGCACTGCCAAGGATGTGGGCAAAGTCATCCCAGAGCTGAATGCAAAGCTCACAGGCATGGCCTTCCATGTTCCTACCCCCAATGTGTCCATGGATCTGACATGCTGCCTGGAGAAAGCTGCCAAGTATGAAGACATCAAGAAGGTGGTGAAGTAAGCATCCGAGGGCCCAGTAAAGGGCATCCTGGGCTACACTGAGGACCAGGTTGTCTCCTGTGACTTTAACAGTGACTCCCACTCTTCCATCTTTGATGCTGGGGCTGGCATTGCTCTCAAGGACTGATGTAGGAGGGTCATCTGTCTGTGTTACTTTCATTGGTTAATAAAGANGTGCGGGAACTGGGCTGGACGAAATGCAGCCCCCGCGCTCCCCCTATCACTACAAAGGACAACTTTGTAAAGCCCATTTCCTGGTACGACAATGAATTCGGCTATAGCAACAGAGTGGTGGACCTCCAAGGAGTAAGAAGCCTGCCCTGGAGCACCCATCCCTGCAAGGACACCGCAAGAGAGAGGCCCTCAGCTGCTGAGCAGTCTCTGTCCTAACTCAACCTTGACACTGAGTGTCTCCCTCACAGTTTCCATCCCAGACCCCCAGAGAGCAGGAGGGGCTTAAGGAGCCCTACTCTCTTGAATACCATCAATAAAGTTCACTGTACCCATGAAAAACAAAAAGAACAGCCCTTTCCAGTGAGTATTCTGGGTAGAAAAATCACATTCTAAGTCAAAATCCAAATCCAATATTTGAGGCACCTAGGCAAGTTACTTTATAGGTGGACCATTTGAAACTGTGTTAGAAGGGAGATGAAAATTCCCAAAATGATGCTGGCTGCTTGAGCTCTCTGATATACAGATAATAAAAAGTATGCTAGCCTGATAATAAGTCCCTGGGTACATGGGAGTGCACTACAGTGTGGGGCATAAGCCTTAGGAGAAATAAGTATGTTTTCAAAAGCTGTGCCAACCTGTCCTTATTCTCAAAACTATAAAATAAGGGAGGCTTAATGTTTTCTTACTTTATGAAAAATTATTCAAAGAAAATTTACTAGGTCAAAAAGTATCCAAGCTATTGTTCTAACATTTAGATAAGACTCACAGGAAAATTTATTGATTGATTTATCTGATTGTATCATAACACTTATTAGCATCTAAAAGGCTGAATCTCTAGGGTCATGGCTTCCTCTAATGATAATATATGAAAATCGGTATTTGAAACAGCAATTTACTTATAGCAATTTTACAGGCTAATTGCTTGCCAGTTTTAAAATTGTGTGTGTGTGAGTGTGTGTGTGTGCACAGGCATGTGTGTGTGTGTGTTTTAGTTGATGTTGAACTCATGAGAAAAGTGGCCGTTGTTACAAGAAGAGGGCTGCTTGTTTGTCCCAGCCACCCGGCTATCTTACACCTGAAATAACCACACAGATACTGTATTAATTAAAACACTGCTTGGCCATTAGCTTTAGCTTCTTATTGGCTGACTCTTACAAATTAGTTTAACCCATCTCCATTAATCTGTGTATTGCCACATGGCTATGGCTTACTGGCAAGATTCTAACTGGTGTCCGTCTGAGGCAGAGGATCCATGGCTTCTCCCTGACTCTGCTTTCTTCCTCCCAGAATTCA
>LOEQ01002976.1:69639-83147 GCA_001685075.1 Bramus lutescens | reverse complement strand
CCAGAATTCAGTTCTGTCTTCTCCGCCTACCTAAGTTCTGCCCTATCAGGCCCACAGCAATATTTTTATTCATTAACCAATGAAAGCAACACACAAACAGAAGGAACTCCTACACCAGGCTGTGACAATTCTAATACTTGCTAACACGTTGTTTGTCTTCTGTTAGGACTAGAACCTTTAATCTGTGCATTTTTTTTTTCTGCCGGAATCTCTTCAAACCATTGGACTCCTTTAATGAGGAGTGAACCTTCAAGTGGAAACATAGTGGACAGACTTCCTCACATAGGTGCTGCCACAGACTGTAACAGGCAGGAGATTCCAACAGCCATGGGACAGTGTGACACGCCAACCGGGTCAGCGGGCTTGCATTCTCTTCACGTCAGACACTGGAAAGGAATCCATTTCCCATTTTGTGTGAAGAGGGAGAAATTCTTAACACTTTAATTTTGCATTCTGTCGTGTTCACCCACCGAGCTATGTCTGTTCCTCTGGAACTCAGAGGCCTAAATGATTCATCTCTGAAAATGGAAAAGGAGAGTGGTGACTAAAGCCAGGGAAGGTGCTGTCATTAATTCTCAAGTACATCGTGTTCCACGTGAAAAATCAAATTGAAAATCAAGAAGAAGATGACAACACGGGCGAGGATCAAATTACATTAATTTCTGGTGATCTTTATCTAAAGAGACCAGACAGTTCCTTTCCCAGAGGACGAGAAGCCGGAGTGACATCCTGAGAGGTAGCTATCTGGGTGTATTAGCAGCCGGCCGTGGAACGATGAGCTGATGGCAAGGGCATAAAAATGATCGTGGGGATGGGAACACTCAGATTGCTTCACTGAACATAGTTGGACACGCGGTGGAAATCAAATTGGAGGAGAGAGAATCCTAGTTATCAGTGAGCATGAGCGTGGTTGCTTTTGTTGTCAGATAAAGTTGTGATAGAAGCCAGGGCAGTTATCCTTGGATACAGCCCCTGGGCACTTCCATCACTAATATGATCAATCCATTCTCGGTCACGGCAAAGCAGCTTTCTCCTCTGCTCCAGCTGAGAGGCCCTGTTGTATAACCTACTCCTTTGTCCCAGAACCATCAAGCCCCAGCCTCAGCTCCTCTGCCCCTCTCAGGAATTGTCAACCATCACCAGCACAGCTTTGCCCTATGCTATCCAGCCCAACATATTTCTGAGACATTAGAAAACAGTTTTCGGTGCTGCAGAGAAGGCTCGGCCATTCCGAGTGCTTGCTGCCCTTGCAGAGGATCTGAATTTGGTTTCCAGCTCATGTGTTTTGTTGCTCACAAGTTCCTTTGACTTCTAGAGGAGCCAATGCCTCCTTCTGGACTCCGCAGCACCTGTAACCTCTCTCTCTCTCTCTCTCTCTCTCTCTCTCTCTCTCTCTCCTTCTCACCTTCTCTGTCTCTCTCTCTCACAGACACAGATACACACACACACACACACACACTAAATAAGTAAGTAAACACACACATATTTTATACAAAGAAAGCCAATGTCTTGACCTAGCTGCTCTCCCTAGGTCCTTCGCTCTCCTTCCCCCTTTCATGTAAAACCCTTCAAATGAGTGGTTTATCTCTGCTCCTCTGTACTGGCTGACCTTGCCTGGAGTCAGGCTTCTCTGATTGCTTTCTTCAAAGAAGACTCACCCACTCCTCTCTTGCAGTTATTGTCACTGCTTAGTTGTCTGTTCTCTCCTGCCCTGTCTCATTGGTCCCCTTACCCTCGACTGTTGTCTTAGTCTGGTTACTAGTCCATAGTCCTTCTCTCCTGACTAGTATCTTTATTTTAAGTGCTGGTCTTCCAGTCGAATATATTAATGTCACTGATCTTAGGACAGAACCATTTTCATCTATAGATGCAGGAAAATTGAACCCAGGACACTGAGCTTGCTAGGCAAATAACCCACCCCTGAGCTACACACCTAGCATGAGACAGAACTTATAATTCCTCAAACTTGCCTTTGAATGGTTCTTGTCTTCTCATATTTGTTCGCCACATCATCGCTTGTTGCGGTTCATGAATGAGTGGATGAATGAATGGATGAACGAACAAATATCCTATGCCTACTCAATCATTGCTAAAGCTACATTGACAAACTGTAGGCATTTATGCTTGGTAGGTCACTAGGCCACTGTATGTAATTAAATATATCGAGTTACTGGAATTTGAGTCAGAAACCTGGATTCGAAGTGTAAAGTGTGTGGTTATTACTGATAGAATTGCAAGGAACAGTGGCTCATGGGTTCTAATAAAGACTACGTGGGTACACATCTTTGCCGTGCTTTCTTACTTTAATTTTCTTTATTGCTAATGCGCCATGAATATGAAAAGCATTAATATAAGCCTCTACATTAAGCAAAATCCACAAGAAGCAAAATGCGTACTTAAAGCTGAAAGATTACAAAAATGCAGGTGTCAGGGCTGGGTCATCTCTCCCGTCTAGCTCCACCTGTGATAAATTCAGTACGTTTGCTTCTGGGTTGCCTGAAGCGCAGAGTGTTGAAGCTGTTGGATTAACTAGCTCGTAGAGCTCTGCTTCTTCCTAACACTGACATTCGCTGCGTTTGCACTGTGACTGCTTGGCATCTGATGGCGGTGGAGATGAACTCCAGGTCATGAGCAAGGTGACCGTGTGGCGCTTGTGCCCGCCTGACTCCGTGGCTGACCTCCTGGGAAAGCTTGACCTGCCCGAGGTTCCCACTCTCCTTGCCATGTCACCTCTCCGAGGTTTCGTTTGCTGGTTTCCTACCAGGCAGAGGCAGATTTGCTTCCCTATTTCCTCCGGCTGCCTATTCCTGCGCTTTCCGTTTATTGAATGGGAAAGCGAATAGCCAGACTTCTCTTCAGGTTAAAGGCCCTAATCAGAGAGTTTGGGCCCCGAGATCAATAATATCACAACAGGGATTTGTCCATGTAACCACAAAGTAAATCAACATAATACACAACACATTATCACATAATTACACAATATTTCATGTCACTCACATCGTTCTTCAGTTTCCAAACTCCCTTCTGTTCAAGAAAGCCGTCCCTAGTTATAATTCCAAGCTCTTTTAATCCACCTTGCTTCTGAACCCTTCTAGAAGTTGCCATTTTTCTTAGTGACCTATGTAGTACATTTGCATTTTGTTACTCCTGTTTACCACTTTGTCTTCTTTGGACTAGGGAATGCATTCCTGAGTTCAGCTCTCTACCATCTTGCACATGGTAAATACTATGTATCTATTCACTACCTAATGTCCAAGAAGTTGGAGCAAGCATGGTGTGTGACAGGAGGGACCAAAGAGTAACAGAATTTCCTGGGAATTTCCAAATTCCAAATGGCCCAGATCGAAGCCATCCTTACTTTGTTTCTTTGTTTATTCAGCGTACATCCCTGAGGCCCCTTGGTGCACGGACTTACCTCTTGAAAACTGGATTGTAACAGCACACTAAAGAGTGCAAGATTACCATATCTCAGGAGCTTGCGCTGAAGTGGTATGAGATGGATAGGATACGTAAAACAAAAATATTAATTCTATAACCAAAAGCTGTGATGGGGAAAAGCAAACTAGAACAGTACAAGGTATTGGAGGGCCGTGGATGGGAGCTGGGAGGTCAGAGGACACCTTACTGTGAAGGTGAGAATTTTGTAAAGAACTGAAATAAGAGAGGCAACCGTGCTGAAGTGCACTGTTCTGGACTCAGAAGTTCAGTTCAAAGCCCCCACAATATAAACACTGTTGTAGAATATTATTTTAAGATGTGTTATATTTCTTTATGCTGTGGAAAATTTGTTTAACGATAAAAAAATGTGTTACATTCTTATATGTTACATTTGTTTAACTCTGTGAAGCTGTGTTCCTTTACCTGTCGAAAACACCTGGCTGGTCTAGAAAAGAGCTGAACAGCCAATCCCAAGGTAGGAGGAAGGATAGGTGGGGCTGGCAGGCAGAGAGAATAGATAGGAGGAGAAAAGAAAAGGTTCAAGAACTAGAAAAGGAGCAGCGGCCATCAGGGGCCAGCTGTCCAACCACACAGTCAGACATGGGTGGAATAAGGAAAGAAAAGAAATACAGAAACAGAGAAAGGTAAAAGCCCAGAGGCAAAACATAGACAGAATAGTTGAAGTTAAGAAAAACTGTCTAGAAACACACCAAGCTAAGGCCGGCCGGGCATTCATACATTAATAACAAGCCTTCGTGTGCTTATTTGGGACCTGAGTGGCAGCCCCCTCCCCCAAAAGAGCACAAGAGTAAAGAGTAACAAAAACCAACAACAAATGACCCTGACCGGACAACACGTTCCAGACACAGTGACTGAGAGGGAGAACAGTATGGGAAGAAGTGAGAAGGTGTGTGTGTTGGAGACAGAGGAATGGTATATAGCTTTCATCTTAAAAGATTTACTCTGGATTGATGCTATGACAATGTTGAGGAAGGAAGACTAATTAAGAGATGATTGTAATAGCATTGATGAGAGACAGGAGTAGCAGGAACCAGTGTAATATGATTGATTTAGTTCTAGTGAGTGGTTTATATTCAAGATAAGTTTGCAAAGTGTGGACAAGAGAATTTCCTGGTCAGACATGGGTATATCTTCGAGCAAATTGTGCCCTCTCTTCATATGTTGAAGCCCCAGCCTCCAATATGCTGATGTATGGACATGGGGACTTTGAGAGGAAGTGTAAATGGGAGGAACAAAGATAGTGACAGAATATAATTGTCAGAAATTGCCGAATTGTGAATGACATTGATCCAAGCCACACTTAATCTATTGCTTCTTTCATTCAACAAATCACGATTGAGCCTCTTTGGGAGAGAAATCAGATTGGATGAAGTGATGCCCTCATAACAGAAAGAGTACTCCCAAGAACAGACACCAGAGACATTTTCCTCTTTGCCTGGTGATCACACAGGTCATGTGACCGTGACCGCTGCATGAGCATAGGGGCCCTCACCGGAACTGAACTAAACTGACACCCTTATCTTACACTTACAGGTCCTAGGACTGTAAGAAAATACACTTCTTTATTGATGCCATCTAAATCTGGCTGTTTTCATCCTCAACTGAGCTGACTAACACAGGCTAAGAGAAAACAGAGGAGACAAAGATGACAAGGACTTCAGTGACTCCAAGGCTACCCTTGTATTCAGCTGAGATGGAAATGGTAGGTAGAGAAAATACCAGAAGGAAAGCTCAGTAGCTCGGTTCTGGACATGGTAACTCTAAAATAGCCATCTGAAATCAGAGGAGATGTGGAGTAAATAATAAGATTAAAAAGTTTCCGGTGTAGATACAAGGTCATCGCCGGGGTACAGCTGTGGCTTTTAAAGGCACAGTGGCAGTCCATTGGCTCCTGCAAAGTAGCTGTCTCTTTCTCAGAGCTTACCAAACAGACTCGGTTGAGAAGAGCATCTTGGCTACTATGGTGGGACCTCCTCCTCCAGCTTCCTTGTGTATATCAAACATCTACCACACAGGAATATCTGTTTCTTAACATTGACTTTCAATCCTTAACCTGTTTTTTTTTTTTTCCTGCGAGTCAGTGGCAATCAATGAAGCATGATAGAAAAGTCCCCTGAGGGCGAGAACTTGGCTTCCTTTGATTTTAAGAGGTGGGATAACAGCTACCACCTCATCATTGCCAGTGTTTCTGAGTGACAGAACATGGTATGTTTGTGCACAAATATCTTAAATTTATAGATATTTTATTTTTCTGTATATGATAAATGCTTTGGAGGCAAGGCTTTAAGGACTAATTTACAATAACCAAAGCGTCACTGTCACTCACAGTTTTAGGAATGAAACTCTGTTATTTGGCCAATGGTGATTTCTCCAAAATGTACCTGTTCTAGATACCAGCTCAAAGAGGGTGCTGACCCTTAGTCTAGTAGAGTCTTATTAATGTTGGGTACCCAGAGCTTAACAGCATAAAACAAGCCAAGAGACACTGACTTGCCATTCTCATTGTCCACTTCTTACGTTGTATTTCTACAGAACAGAAAATTTGGAATTGAATAATTAGAAATAAAAAGCATATAAACAGCATACAACAGAGCCATAAACATTTTCTGGGAAAGAAATGTTGGGGGGGAAATAGCACATTATGATGACCTATTGCCAGAGGTTGGAAGCCGAGTCTGGTGATATGAAGCTCACTGGCCTTGAAATACAGCTTGGCCCTTAAGAGGGCACTTTGACACCTCCAGGGTGTGTTCAGCTTAAGAGCCACAGTTTTTTCTCCACCTTTTGTTTCTTTTTCAGAAAAACAGAAATACTAACAATATCTTGGAAGGTGAAAGACTGAAGAAAAGAGATTATGTTAAGAATTGTATTAAAAAGAACTCTTCCTTCCCTTCACAGCTAATATCCACTTATGAGTGAGTACATGCCATGTTTGTCTTTCTAGGTCTGGGTTACCTCACTCAGGATGACTTTTTCTAGTTCCATACATTTGCCTGTAAATTTAATGATGTCATTGTGTTTAAATGTACCACATTTTCTTTATAATTCTTTGATTGAGGGACATTTAGGTTGTTTCCAGGTTCTGGTTGTTATGGGAAAACAAACAAACAAACAAAAACCAAAAAAACTTCTATGAACATAGGTGAGCAAAATGATAAGAGTGAACATATTTTCGGATATATACCCAAGGTTGGTATAGCTGTGTTTTGAAGTAGATTGAGTCCCAATTTTCTGAGAAATCACTATATCGATTTTCAAAGTGGCTGTACAAATTTGCACTCCCACCAGCAATGGAGGAGTGTTCCCCAGGCTACAATCCACAGCCCCAGAAGGCCCAAAGAGGGACACATGGATTTCCCTGGGGAGGGGAAATAGAAGAGATCTCCTATGTAAGCTGGGATTGGGGGTGGAGAAATTGGGAGGATGGGAACTTGAGGGATCGGGTAGGGCTGGTTGGGGGTATGATGGAGGGGAAGAGTAAGGAAAGAGATATCTTAATGGGGGTACATTTCAGGGTCAGGTAAAACCTGTTGCCAGGGAAATGTCCAAGAATCCACAAGCATGGCGCTAGCTAAGACTCCTAACAATAGTGGAAAGAATGCCTGAACTGGCCATCTCCTGCAATCAGATTGGTAACTACTTTCATTGTCATTAGGGAGTCTTTATCTAGCAACTGATAGAAACAGATGCAGAGATCCACAGACAAGCTCCAGGAATCCCTGTTGAAAAGAGGGAGGAATGATTGTATTAGCCAAGGTGGTCAAGGTCCTCACAAAAGAACCCACAGAAGCAACTAAGCTGGGCTCATGGGAGCTCACAGACTCTGAACTAACAGCTAGGGACCCTGCATGGGACCAACCTAGACCCTCTACATGTGAGTGACAGTTGTGTAGCTTTGTCTATTTGTGGAACTCCTAGCAATAGAATCAGGGCCTGTCCTTAGCACTTGGGCTGGTAATGTGTGAAACAATCCCACACTGATTTGGATTTAAAGGGGTATTTAGGGATAAAACTTACAAAACACCAACAGTCAGGAAAGGAGTCTAGTCACTGGAGCAAGAGCCGGAGCCAAGAGAGCGAACTGAGGCTTGCTGCTCTTTTTAAAAGAGAAATAGACCACGCCCCAGTCCCGACCATAAAGTCGTCGATAACCGACTTCCTCTGGAAGGTGCTCCCGCAGCAGGCTGGCTTTTGGAAACCTATCCTCCATACTGGGCTGCCTCCCCCAGCCTTAATACAAAGGAAGGAGCTTAGTCTTACCTCAGCTTGATATGTCGTGTTTCGTTGACAGCCATAAGAGGCCTGCACCTTTATTTTATGAACAGAAACAGGAGTGGGTAGGGGGAAGAGGAGAGGTAGGGGAAAGGGAATGGGAGGAGAAGAGGGAGGGAAAACTGTGGGAGGGATGTAAAAATAAATGAAAACAATTAATTAATAAAAAGAGGACAGAAACACTTTCTGGGATGGAGGTAATAACTCATTGCCTTAGAGTGCCTGCTTTGTTAAAACCACCAAGGCCTGAGTTAAGAACCCTGGCATCCACATTAAAAGTCAGGCTTAGCCACAGTACCTGCAAGGAAAGAAAGCCTTTGGGGATGGAGATAGGAGGTTCCTTGGGAGTTGCAGGGCACCAACCAAACTACAAGTTCACCAAGAGACCATGTCTGAAGGAAACGAGGCAGAATGAAACAGAGCACAACATCCGATGTCCTCTACTGGCCTTTGTGTGCCCATGACCACATGTACCCCTACATACATGTACACATGCACTGCACATATATGCTGCACTCATATGCATACAAAATAAAAGAGGATAAAATAAAAGCACATTTGGTAAAATGCTATGCAGCTGCAAGATGAGTTAGTTTATTTCTGATAAATAACTTATTTATTTATAACTCAAATATGAATTATGATATGCAATAGAAACCTTCGATTTCTGTATCAGGATACCTGACAAAGGCCTTCTCATTAATTCTGTTGATATAAACCTGGATACTTACACACAGGGACATCAACGCTATTCCTTTTGGCAGTGTAAAAGCTGCTCTATAACCAGTTCACTGACCTTCAGGCACATAATTTTGCAAAACATGTATTTGTCAAAGCACAGGAGTCATTCAAAATATACACTTTACTGCACCCACGGATACTAACATGAAAACCTTTGATTACAATCATCACAGTGTTGGAAAGAGTTGGCCCACTCCCTCCGCATATGAGGTCAAAAGCTGCTTCTGGCAGGCAAAAATTTCTCACTGAACACTAGACGACACAGCTCATGAAAAATTCATCTTATTGCCTTTCTCTTCTTGTGATAAGACAGATGTAAAACCAGGACCACCCTCCCATGATATCTTTCTCATGGCATTTAGGAAATGAACTTGGAAGCACACGAGCACACACTCCCAAGCTCACAGTGTGCTGGGCTTTGACGAGAGCGCTATGGGTGAAGCATGGCTCGCGCCTCGGATCAAAGGTGCCACACATTTTAGTGACAGTATCTTTAAATGCGGAAGACCACCCGGCAGTGTGTGTTAGGCACTCACACTGCTGACAGGGTTGTGGGAGATGCCGAGAGAACGTCGACTGTGTAGAAACCAGGCTCGTAATTATTCATGAAACTTCAGGAAATAAACATTCACTTTCGAGAAATTGTTTTCAGCTGCTTTAAAGGCAAGTGGCAGCTAAATTACAGTTCGGGGAAGGAGAAGTTTCCATTTTCTAATTTGATGCATTCTGTTACATTGTACGACATTATCCAGACTCCGGGCTGCCACATGCTGTCCTGCTTCAGATCCCCAGGCTGAGCACAGCTCACAGGGCTGGGTGTCCAGCCCCACTGTACGCCGAGTGTTCTGTGAAGATAGCACCTCAGAACATGGGGCCGTTCTTTGGCTCTCATGCTTGGGGTTCCCACAAGTGCTTTTGGCTGTACATACTGTGGTCGCCCCCCATCCCCCGCCCTACATCCTCTTCATGCCAAGAAGTGATCTGTATGGAAAGTGCTGGCCCTACTGAGGGACAACCTCAAACTCATTTTCCCATGGCTTTGCAGGAAAGTCAAGGCTGGAGGGGTGGAAGGAAGAAATGATGTGGGTTGAAAAAGCAAGTCTTAGGCGCTTGCACGTTGGCCGGGGCTGTCAATACAATAAGGGACTGATCTCTGACGGTCTAAGAAAGAAGAAAGGAAATTAAGTTTTATTAAAAGGGATAACAGGCCTGCTATCCAGCAGGCGGTTTCCTATTGTCTGCTGGATCTCATAATGAGGATTCCCAGCCTGCAAATGATAAGATGTCAAAAAGTGGCTGTGGATGCTCAAGAAATGTCATAGATGACTCATTTTAAATGAGCACACACACACACACACACACACACACACACACCGCGCGCGAGTGCGCATGTGTGTACATGTGTGTGAGCGTGCATGCATGTAGAGGACACAGGTCAATATCAGGAGTCTTCCTCAATGACTTCTACATCATTTTGAGACAAGGCCTTTCACTGAACTTGGAACTTAACCGTTCAGCCAGAGAGGCTGAAAAGCAGGCCCCAGGGATTGTCCTGTCTCTTTCTTTTGGCCCCACTGCTGGGGTCAGCTGTGCAGCCCTCCTTCCAGCTGGAGATCCGAACTTGGGTCCTCATGTTGCGGGACTAGCCCTTAACTGACTGAGCTATCTCCTCAGAATCAGATAGTATATATTTATGAAACATTTCTTTAAGATACTCCAATAAATGAATCAGGTTTGACACTGAATTGAAAACTCTACGGTGGGCCAGTGAGTAATTAAAGGCACTTGCTACCAAACCTGAGGACCTGAGTTCAATCCCTGGAAGATCAACTCCTGCAAATTGTTCTGTGATCTCCACAAATTCCTGGACACACACACACACACACACACACACACTTTGCTTTGTTTTTGTTTTTTGGCCTCAACCCAGCCTGATTTGACTTACGATAAATAAGAAATATGCATTCAAAAAGAAAAATGTTTGATACAGTAATTTTATACATAATTGAGTCAACATTTCTGGCTGAGGTTACTGTTCATTATAAGAAATTTAAAATAATATTTTCTAATTCTTTCTCATTAGAAGCTTATATTACTATCTATTATGTTGCCAAGTAACCGAAAAAAAATAAAAAAAGAAATTAAGTTATCCTGAAGGCAAATTTTTATTTTATTAAAACATTTATTTGTTTTTATTTTATGAGTGGTGTTCTTGCCTGCTTATATGAGCATGCACCGTACACATTCCTGGTGCCCAAGGAGTCCAGAAGAGTGTGTTAGATTACCTAGAACTGGAGATGTAGGCATGAGCTGCTGTATGGATGCTGGGAATCGATCTGGGCCCTCCAGCAGAGCAGCAGCCTGGGTCATCTCTCTAGCTTCACCCTTGAGAAGGGACAAGGTCCCCTTCAGACAAATCTCCCTTTGCCTCCCAGAGTTTACAGCAAAATGAAAGGATTGAATTAGACCCTCTTCAAAACTCTAAATCATTCCTCTGGCCTGAGCGATTTTATTTAAAATAAATAAATAAATAAATAAATAAATAAATAAATAAATAAAAAGTATGAATGGTCCAAATATTCGAGAATGGAGTGAAACAGGAGATGAAGGGGAGGCCTGGTCAGAGTGGTCAGGCCTCCCCCTTCCTGCACGGATGGAAGATACAGATGCACCTGTGTGCGCCAGGACACTGACTAGGGAAAAAACAGAAACTCCGGGCAGGATCCCTATCTCTTTATACTTCTTACGCTTAGTGTGAAATGTCCCTGAGTTGCATTGAAAATTGATTTTTTTTTCTAAGTAGATTTTCAAATTCAGATATTTTGAACCGTGGTTGGCTGATTGCATGGTTCTCAGTGGCGAATCCCCGAATCCTGGGGAAGTGGGAGACTGGCAGGCATGGGAACAGTCAGGGTCCGTGCACAAACACTCCAATTTCCAATGTAATAGGTTATCTGGTGTGGAAAGGGCTGCGGCTAGGGTGAGAAATTGGAGAACATTATTATTTGAGGGGCGAGAGATGAGGACAGCTGCTTTGGAACATGAAGTAATTTTTGTGGAACCAAAGACCACATTGCATATTCTGGCGAAAATTGTGACTGATTCTGAATTTATTTTAAAAGTTCTCAGCAAGGGAGGCAACTTGTATTATATTTACGTTGTCTTTAAAACTGGTGGGGAATAATGGATATAAATTGACAAATTTGGTTACTACATCTACCTTTCACTGTGATAAAGTGTTTTTTAAAAAAATCAAGATTGTCCCAGTGTATTGGCATAACATTTTACCTATTCAACAGGAAAACTATGAGCAGGAGTTATTAAGATCTCTGAGTTATAGAAATACAAGACATTTAAGTCTCAAGTAGGATTCTAGCTCTCTAAATTTATATTTAACCACACTAGCCTTTTGGTGTGAGGATTATGGATGGCACCACCTGGATTGCATGCACAACTAGGATGATTGAATGGTTTTAGGCAGCTGCTCCAGGGACTATGGGAAGGTTAGACTTCAAGATAGCTTTGTACGGTAGAAGACTGGGTGGGGAACAGGAATGTGGCATGGATTGGGGTCTTGCTCTAAACTTTAGAGTCTAAAACAGCGGTTCTCTGCCTGTGGGTCATGATCCCTTTGGGACTGAACAACCCTTTCTTGGGGGTCGCCTAAGACCATTGGAAAACACAAATATTTACATTACGATTCGTAACAGTAGCAAAATTACAGTTATGAAGTAGCAAAGAAAATAATTTCATGGTTGAGAGTCACAACAAGATGAGGAACTGTATTAAAGGGTCACAATGTGAGGAAAGTTGAGAACCGCTGCTCTAAAGGGAAGCAGTGTGTGTGTTGGGGGTTCTTGTCTGCATCCCAATTCGCACTCAAGTTCTGTAAGAACTCTCAAATAATAACTTCAGATGACTGTGACATCTGTGGGACTTTCTGAGCTTCCTGTTTCCACTTGCTCCATCCAGTGAAGAAGTTCTCAGCTCAGGTAGAACCCAAGTAGGGTGTTAGGATGATAGGAACTACATGCCTGGTTTTGTTCTTTCTAAGGCCTTCATATGTCTCCGTGTTCTTGAATGTCTCCATTTAGCCTTGTAATGTCTCACGCTCTGCTCCAAACACTCTGAGAGAACAGTCATTGCTTCCCTTTGCTTTAGTCCCCTGTTTTGTTGAAGAAAGCACTCTTGGTAGCTCTACTTAGTTGCTGGCTGATTCATTCTTTCTATTTCTTGATATTTGCTTTGATGATATCCTCTCTCTGCCCCCTTTCATCGTGCTTGCTAATGGATTAGCCCAAGACTTCATGAAAGCTAGTCAATAGTACTACCACTGAACTGTGATCCTAGGTTAGCTACTCCTAATCTTTCAACAGGTGAGAAGACAAGGGCACAAAGCGTTAGTTGGTCTAGATCACAGGAAATGACCAGGCAATGAACTTGTAAGCCCATGCCTAGTCTATCATTAAATAGACAGAGTGCTTTGAGAAGGAAAAAGAAGGTGTTTGGGCACAATGAGTCAAGGTAAGACAAAAACCTCTTGAAAATCCCAGAAGAAGGTATGTTGATATGTTGATACATTTATGCGCCAGTCTCAGACTCAAACATCACAGAATGATAAAATGACATCCTTGGTTTGGCCTTCAGTGGCCCAGATTCGTACTCTAGAAAGTCGAAAATTCCTTGGGCAATTTTATGACCCAGCATGCAAATTGAGACCAAAGTTGAAGCATCATGTATTAAACATGGTAAGCTAGCTACGACATTGCCTTTCTTTTTCATACTTTTAGATGTCTCTGTTTGTTTTTCCTATTCAACTCAAGCAAATTTTATTGGATAGATCACCCTTTTAGAAGTTTTTGTTAACTGTTATGGTTTGAAACTACAACATCCTCCACAGCTTCATATTCAGAATATTTGTTCCCTGGGTAGTAGAACTGCTTTGGGATGGTGTAGTGTAGTGAGCCACGTGGAGCCGCACCTTAAAGATGGTGCTGGCTTCCGCCCCCTGCGATCCCGAAAGCGAGGGCTCTCTG
>LOEQ01002976.1:44156-56772 GCA_001685075.1 Bramus lutescens | reverse complement strand
AACAGTTCAAGACTTGAAAACTGAAATGGAGGCAATGAAGAAAACACAAACCGAGGGCCACCTGGATATGGAAAATCTAGGTAAACGAACAGAGACGACAGAGACAAGCATAATCAACAGAATACAAGAAATAGAAGAAAGAATCTCAGATGCTGAAG
Source organism: Bramus lutescens (assembly GCA_001685075.1). Taxonomy (NCBI): domain Eukaryota; kingdom Metazoa; phylum Chordata; class Mammalia; order Rodentia; family Cricetidae; genus Bramus; species Bramus lutescens. The sequence continues at coordinate 56,614 of LOEQ01002976.1, read as the reverse complement.
ACACCATAGAGAAAATAAACGCACCGATCAAAGAAAACAGCAAATCAATGACTGATGAGATGATATGGGAAAATCGGTACATGTGTGCAATGGGATGCTATTTGGTGATTAAAAGAGATAGAATCATGTCAGTTACAACAATGGCAAGCCCAGAGAGACAGTTCCTTTACTCTCCTCTACAGTTTCTCTTTAGCATGTAGATCAGGGACTTTGGACAGTACCGTCAATCTGAGTTCACATCCAAGTGACTTTTCTGTCTTGCCAAGAACAGCAAGACTTGGCAAGAAGTGAGGATAAGAAGGCATTGTTTTTCTGGCAGCGGCAAGTGTGTCTTCTAAGAACTGCGGTCAGAGACTGTAATGAGGCCTTCATACTGAAAAGAAGCTTCTGATTGAAGTCTGAAAAACAAAAGTCAAAACCAGTTACTTTTCTGGATTTTCACAGCTCTTTTTAGTTGGAGGAATTTTTCCTGTTTTCTTTGTTTTTAAAAAATGGTAACACTTGCATGAGAAAGTAAAGTACATTTTCCAGACATCTAAATAGGTGAACCTGGTGGTTCAAGTAGTCAAATAATGATTTTGAGAGTTAAAGACCATAATACTTACCTTGAACATTCGATAAAAAACACAGATTTGCTTTGCAAGATTTTATGAGGATTTACTGAAAAGGTATGTTATTTTGTCTTCAGATTGTGAATGGATGAAACACTAATTTGTCAGTAAGAACATTGAAGACTTTTTGGCAAATAATATTAAAAGTAATTAAAATCATGGATTCACACCATGACTTTACTTATGATTCAGACACAACAGCTTTTTCCTTCCAGGAGCTGGCACACTGTAATGTCCATGGATACACGAAATAGGTGTTGAAATGCCTCCTGTCCTAGAAGAATGCTGTGGGATAATGTTCTTGTAGACTGTAAAGATTTGTCACTTGTATTGGCTTAATAAAATGCTGATTGGCCAGTAACCAGGCAGGAAACATAGGCAGGGCGACCAGAGTAGGAGAATTCTGGGAAGAGGAAAGGCAGAGACACTGCTGCAAGCCAGAAGTAAAGGAAGGAAGATGAGAATACTTTACTGAGAAAAAAATATGAAACCAAGTGGCTAAAGATAGATAAGAATTATGGTTTAACTTGTAAGGGCTAGTTAGATATAAGCCTGAGCTAATGGGCCAAACAGTTTATAATTAATATAGGTATTTATTTGGGACTGAACAGCTGTAGGACCTGGTGGGACAGAAACTTCCATCTACAGAAGAACATGCCTATATGGATATTGTATGGTTTTGTTGGGATTATTAACTCATCAAAAAACTGATGAGCTTTCCTGAAAGGAACTAAATGTGCTTTGGGGTTCTGGACTACCTGACATCATTTTTTCCCCCACAGCAGAACTTGTGTTCTACATCAAAGGACCCAAGGAGCTTCTTATTCTGTCTTTTGTCAGAGAGCCTGGCTGGTATAAGGTTGGAGCTTTCATGGGCTAAATAGGTAACCATAACTGCAAACAGAGCTCTTCCTCTACATGTAGATATGTGGGTATGTAGCTTACATCTTTGTGGGTGTTTGCGAATGTATCTGAAATTGTAACTATGTCCCAAGTTGAACGCCTTGGTAATGGCTCTAGTCAATTTGCAACATGTACTTTTAGTACTCACTCTGTACATATGACAATGACTGTGGGCCTACTTAGCACCCCAAATGCAGCATGGGGAGAGTGGAACTGAGAGTTGAGAAGAATAAGCTTGCAGGTATAGCTTGTCAATCATACATGAACCCCATAAATACTGTTCTAGACAATTCCTAATGGAAATCATAACCTCACCAAGAAGTTTGCTCTAAAAATCGTAACCACAGGAAATGATAGTGCCTGCAAAGACTGCTATTGATACATTTTTATATAAAATAAAACTTATAGGCAAATATGTAGAGAATTAAGTATTTAAAGAGAAGAAATGTAAACAACAAATCCCAGAAAGTAAAGGTTATAAATATGGTTGCTGTGGCTGTTAGCAAATAATTAGCAGAGTTTCCAAATACTCAGTGTTTGATCACTGGGGAAGACAGATCTCTGTTTGGCAAAACATGCTCTGCCTTTTGATTCTCCAAAGCATTAGTAACCTTCTGATCCAACTTTCTGGAAAGAGTTCTCCCATAGTAGACATGAAACATACAGTGTTCTATGAAACATACCCTTAAAGCTGCATGGTGAAGCTGGCCAGGTTAAAGCTTTTCCAATACAAACAGGTCAGTGCCAAGTACTCTTTGATTTTAGCAGAGATCTGGGATTGCATAACTTCCTAGGTCAACATCCTTACAACTTTACATGTTAAGATTGCATTGCCAGAGAAATTCCATCAACTATTTGTTCAACTACAAGCACGGGGTTCAACATTTATGGGGGAGTTTTCCTCCAAAGTTGTATTTCACCTGGATACATCAAAATGGAGGTTTTGTAAGGTCTACTATACGAGATAAGGAAAAGCATGAGACATCTAAGGGTGTGACTTGGGAGAGCCTATCCTTTGCACAAAGTGGGAGCTAAGAGGAGAATCTGGAATAATGGATAAGTGGGCTTGGCACATTATGCACAAACTGAGTAAGTGGAAGGGGCAGAAAGCAAGGCAGGAAGCAAAACTGGCTAAAAGAAGCCTTGTGGGGACTCAGACCCAGTCCTGAATCAAGAAAAACTATTGTTTGGGTGGCTGGTGCGTACAGTCCATGGCTTCACAATTATTCTGCCCCTGCTCCTTTTGGTCCTTCATTCTTTAATAGTAAAACATTTCTTTCCCTTTGTCATATCTAGATAGGTGTTGGGGAAATGGCTCAATTGAAAATGTTGTCCCAGGTAAAACTTGACAGGAATTATGGCCACCTGTAATCCTTATACTCCAGAGGCAGAGATGAAGGATTTAATGGGGGTTAGCCAACTAGCAATACCTGTTGTAGTCAGTGAGCTCAGAATTTACCATTAAATCCTACCTTAGTAAGGCAGTAAAGAACTTCAAGAAAGACACCCAGTGTCAGCTTTGGGCCTCCACATCCATACATACACATGCATGTGCACCTGAACATACATACACACACACACACATTCCCATACATGTGAACAGGCATACACACACATACAAGAATTAAAAATTAATTGCCTATACTCTCATGTTGTATTAGTTACTTTTTGATTTTGATAAAATACCACGACCAAAGGCTACACATGAAAGGTGAGGATATTCCTGAATTTCCTTAACTACAGGTCTTAGACTTTTGTAGATGCTGAGCTATCTTTGAATTTCTTTCAAAATCTCCCCAGCAATTTCACTTATTCTTTACATTTTTAATACCAATTAAACATACTTTGCTTTTTATTTATGTGGCTGTGTACACACACCATGCATGAGCAGGTGCCTATGTGTCTATGACGACCAGAAGAGGACATTAGACCTGTCGCAGCCGGAGTTATAGGCAGTTGTGAGCCTCCAGGAACTGAACTTGTATCCTCTAGAAAAGCAGTGAGCATCATAGGTGCTGAGCCATCTGTCCAGGTCCCCAATATCATTTTTGTTTGCTGTCTGCATTTTCTATATCAGATGATCTACCTATGTATTTGGTTTTCAAGACTTAAAAAAGATTTTGCTTGGTAAGAGGTTTGTTCACTTCCTCTTTTGTAGTTACAAATGTGTATGCTTATAAAAACTTAAAATCCCAGTGTTCAGCTGTATTTCAATAGCATTTTATTAGCTCTCTTTCCCGATCCTCGTGTGATAGCACATAGCTGAAATCCCCATACTGTTGAGGCAGAGGCAGGAGGATCACGAGTTCTAGGCCAGCGTAGGCTATATAACAAGGTTCTGTTTTAAGACAAAACAAAAGCAAGCACACAATTTATTTCCCAAATTTGCTTTCTATTAAAATCAAGGTTTCAGTTAATATTCTTATCTTTCTTCAGACTCCATTTGGGAGACTTTACTCAATGCTAATAAAAATTAACGGCTCTATTTATTTTCCAGGTTTTTAATCCCATTTGATGTTTCATATTCTTTAATTTTTTTTTCACGTCTTTGAAACAGAATGCTATTTTTCTGGTCTCTTTCCCATAGACCGTTACACATATGTTGTCTTGCATCCCGCCAGTCTTTTCTGTGCGGGACAAGGCTTAAAAGAAATAATAATGAATTTTTAAAAAGGCAAAAATGCCATGTGGACTTGTGTACATACCTCTTTTTCTGTAAACAATTGAGAAGCTCCTGAATCCTTACAGATGTTCTGCATTTACTGCCATTTGACTTCCATAGCCTTGTGAGAGAGACGTGTCCTAGCTCCCATTTAGTGACGCGGTGACCTCTGACCTGTATCTTAATCATGTAAGAGAAACACACTCATCACAGAGGGGCAAAGCACTTTAAAGCAGTAGTTGATTAGCAGAATACTTTGAAATATTTGATAGGCGAAGTGAAGACTGTGCTTCACAGGCTCATAGATGTCAAGGCAAACATTTCCAAAATTTATTTTTATCTGATAAATGAAAGGATAGAAAATGTATACATTAATGGAGTGCCGTGTAAGGTTTCAACATCTTCACTGAATAGAAGGCAGACAGTTGTAGACTGATAAAATAGTTTTTACTTAGTGAAGAAGCCACTGAGAAAAGGAAGTTCTATGTTCAGAGTGTTTTCTTGGGTAGCAGTGACTTAAGATGGGGTTGATCTTCATGATGAACAAAAGCTCATTTTCCGTGCACCTAAAAATTAGCTGTAGCTAAACGTTGTGTTTGTGGATGTTCAGAACAAAAATAGCACTTGTAAACAAGCCTGACATCTACTTGAGATAGCCATGGTTTAGGTCTTAAAGAAGTCACGTAAAGGAGAGATGTCTTTGCGATGCTCGTCTGTTTAGTATTGCTTGTTATTGTTGATAATTAAGAAGTCAACTAAAACACAGTTAAATTTAGCCCCATGACTCATATTCCTTCCTCAAATATTTTCCTCTCCTCCAAGGAGAGTCAGGCGCCTAAAATACGTGTCCCATGAGGCAGATGCCTAGTTGGTGTTTCTTGACTGACATGAACGGTTTTAAGAGTGACACATTGGAAATACTCTAAACTCTGGGGAGAGATATAGAAGCACAGTGGGAATCCTCAGAGGCCTAGATCAATATGGCTGCCATCATCCCCACCCAATCTGCTTTAGAAGGAAAGAGCCTGATTGAGTTTTTAGTTCAATGATTGTGGGATGGGAACAGTACACACACACACACACACACACACACACACACACACACTTAAGTTTATGAAGGGATGTGTAATATCTGAGAGTCGTTAATGGCGACAAGAGGATCTGATATCTCATGCCAGGGACAAGTGGTCTTTAAGTTGTAGCTCAAGCACACTGCAATACTTCTGATACAACAGAAGGTGAAAAAAAATTCTTGGGAAAATGTTTGGAAACCTTTATTTCTAGAATATTGTCATTGTAACCATGATGACCCTGTCCAATATAGAAGAAAAAATGAATTGGAAGAGTGCATCATAAAATTTTGGAAACATTAAATCCCAGTCTTGTCTGTTTCTAAGTATTGGGTCTGCCAGACTTTTACATTGTGTCAGTGTTGGAGGGAAAATGCCAGGAGCCTAGAAAGAGGTCTCTTCCCAGCTTTTGTTGGCCCTGAAAGAATATAAAGCTATATCCTCACAGATCCTGGGGCTTCAATAATGGGGAATTTATAGTGTCGAAAATTATAAGACCTTTGAGCCCATTGGCAGGATACTAGGCCTAGTGAATGGATTGTAGCAAATGTTGATTGACTTTGGCAAAGACAGGCAGTTCATGGCCTCCTGTAGTGAGGGATGGCTCCTTAGCAACTGAGGAGGCTCTGGAGGAAATTATTCCTTAACACTGGAGGGTTAGCATCCGTGGTTGTTTCCTGTGGCAAACAGTGAGCTCAAGCCTTAATCAAGTCAGAGACACCACAGGTGACAATGCTCCTACCTCCGAAACAGAGTCTGTTCCTCTGAGGGAGGATAGGAGGCTGCCCAGGAAGAGAGTCCACAGCTCATCAAGTACCTTCCACACCCACCAGATTCAGCCACTAAATGCGCGGCCAAGGCTGAGCCTGTTGTGGGTGGACACAAGCCAGGTGAGATGGGGAGAGGAAGGAGAAAGATCCCTGTGTAATTGAGTTGGAAATGCATTTTATAGGATGAAAACGATGGCATTTTCAAAAGCAGCTGAGAATCTGTTAAACCCCAAATGACTGGAAGTTAAGACCAAGATTTCAATTTCCAAGAGGTTTGTCAATATAGCATAAATGGAATGAGCTGTAATGAAAACACTCCATAAGCAGGTTGGCAGGGTGTCGGGGTAAATTAGAAAAAGTCCTTCAGTTGCTTACGCCACGGCTTAGGAAAGGCGTGAAGTAGGTACTTGTTTCAGCTCCACAACAGGACCTAGCTATGTCAAATTGCTTAAAAAATAAAATATTAGTCAAAATCTACACTTAAGTCCAACGTAAGCGGTTCAAAACCGTGTTGGGATGCATTCTTGGGATGACTTTCCGTTGGCAGGTGGATCACTTTTATCTACTGACACCTCTGTGTCCTCATCCAGTAATATGGATATATAATGACTGCGAATAATTTATCCTAAAGAACTACTGTAATCTTTAGTGAGTACTCCAAAAATACTACCAGTGTCGATATAGATGGAACATTCTTTGCTTTTCTGTGGATTTGAGATGATAGTTTTGGTCACGGGAAAATTCAGTTCACGCTCACATCTCTGTTTTGCTCCAGTGAGAGGTGCCAAGGCCAAGGTGGCTTATGTTTAGGGTGGCACCATGTAACTGTACCAATGGCTAAAATCTTGCTGAGACACTTAGAAAAATATACAGTATTGGGGGGGTCCTAGGTCCTGCCACAACGTGGTGACGTGACAGAACTCCTTGACTCCCCATGGGAGGCCTCACCCTCTCTGAGGAGCAGATGAGGGGTGGACAGAGTGAGGGAANGGGGGGTGGACAGAAAGGCAGGAAAAAAGAGGGAGGGAGAGGAGGTGTCAAAAAATTAAGTATATTCAAAAATGTTTTTGCCAGCAAAGTGACATTTCTAAGGGGAGATCATTATTTAAATTAAGCCTTGTTTGCTTATAATTCTAGATGAAGATGAGAAAGCCAAAGTGGTTCTTCATTTGAATAGCTTTCCTTACTTTCTCTTGCTTGGTATGTGTTCCATTTTGTGTTAGTTTGTTTCCACTTTGTGCCTAGTTTTGTGTGTGGTGGAGAGGGTGCCAGTGGAAACTGGAGGAGAACTCTGTCTCTCTCACCTTCCACTTCATAGTTTGAAATAGAGTCTGCGGTTGTCTGAACGAAAGTAGATTCACATATTTGAATTCATGCTCCCTAGTTGGTGGTACTGCTTGGGAAGAATTAGGAGGTGTGACATTTGCTGGAGGAATTATGTAATGGGAGGGGCATGTTTGAGTTTTCAGAAGTTATGTGCTCTGCCCATTGTACGCTCTGCTTCCTGCCTGCTGTTTGAGATGTGACTTCTCAGCTGCTGTTTCAGCTGTCTGCCATCTACTGCCTCTCCTTTTCTGTCATGGGCTCTAAACCCTCTGGAACCATAAGCTCCAAATAAATTCTCCTCCTGTAGTTACCTTGGTCATGGTGTTTTAAGCACAGCAATGGAAAAGTAAGTAATATGTGATTTCACACTGAATCTGGGGTTTGTCAAGGGGGTCTAGCCAACAAGTTTCTATGCTTTTCCTTCTTAGCTCCAGGGCTGGGTTAGAGGCACACATGAGAGCGCCCATCTTTCTTGAGATGCTGGGGATTTGAACTCAAATCCTCTGGCTGGTAGACGAGCACTTTTCATTCTGAGCCATCTCCTGAGCCTAAATGTCTATTTTTAATTTAGTTCTGTGTGCATGGAATTCTGCCAAGACTGGGAAGGCTGAAACTTATTTAAGCTCTAAATATTTCTTCCTAAAGCTCTAGTTTTCCTCTAAGTCAGTATTGCAGTGATTTTTTTTTGTTTCCTCTTCCTTTTGGATAAGCAACTCAGAACCCAGGAGTTGCTTCAGCTCAACTTCTTTATTCTCTCCTAAAGTCAACTGGATATAGTGCAAAAATGGGCATTCTCCATCAACAATAAAACAACCTCCCTAGGTTCCAGTCCAAGGTCTAATCAGAGTCTAAGGTCTGATTGGGTGTACCACAGTGGTACAGTGCAAAATAGTGAGAATTAGGAATATTCTTCACCATGATATTCTCAAAAGATTTATGCTAATAGAGTAGTTTGTGTTCTGAATGTCTGATTCTATCATCTCCAGTGTTATCTCATCACTGTCAACAATAATAACAATAATACATGCACACATACGCATGTACAGACATGCACATGCCTGCACACACATTATTATGCTTTGAAGAAAACTTTTTTAGTAAATATGCACAGGCACTGTATATAAAACGAAAAGTCATTGGAAATGAAATGTAAATAAATGTTCTGACAAAGATTTCAAAGTAGGAAAAGACAAAAGAATGAGTATTTTTACTAAAAGCATGAAACAAAGAGCTGAAGGAAGTGGGTGTTGAGTTGACGCTCACCCTAGAAGCCAATCTATTCCATTAATTGCTTTTAATTCCTTTTTGTGCCACATAAGTTGATTATACAATCTCTCAGGATCCCCATTATGCTCATTTCTGCTTGGAAGTCCCTTCATTTCAATTTCAAGCAAAAATTGTACTTTACTATAACTCTAAAATGCTGAAATTTCATTTCCAATCAGTTCTATTCATTTCCTTTATGGAAGGTTGATTACACAAAATTGATATACTACGAGGATGTTGGTCATCTTTGAAAAAGACTATCCATAGCCAACTTGTATGTGAAATATCCTAAAGTACACAATACCCCTTCCTGTCTAATACAGTGGGCTCCAATGGGTGAGAAACCCAATCACCTACCTTTGAAGATCAGAGTGGGACCAGCAAGAAGACTCAGTGGGTGAAAGTGCCTGCCATGCATCTCTGATGATGTGAGTTTGATCCTCAGAACCTGCAATAAGTTGGGTGGCTTTCAGCTATAATCCCAGTACTTCTATAGCAGGATGGGAGCTTGAGACAGGACAATCATCAGGAAGCTAACAGATTAGCTAGCCTGGAATAAGCCCTGAGTAAGAAACAAGAGAGACCCTGCCTCACCAAGATGCCAAGAGAAAGCCAGAGTTTTGGACTTGCCCAGGGTCATTCAGGAAGTGGCAGTCATGGATTTTGTTCAAGTCTCCCTCAGTCAGAATACCATATTCTTCTTTCATGGGCAATAAAAGGCGTGAAGTCAGTGAGTTCCTTTTGACAGTTGTGACAGGCAATGGTAATTGTCACTTTGGCTTGAATGCTATGTCTGATGACTTGATCTAAGTAGTCAAGAGGTTGCTATGAAAGTCTTTGTGGATATAATTAGCATATACATTTATAATCAATTCATGTCAGGCAATTATCTCTATATTGTGTGTGATCCTCATCTCACTGGCTAAAGGTTGCCTTAAAAGCAAAGAGTAGGGTTTTCCCAGAAAGGACAGAATATTCCTGAAGACCTTAACAGAGAAATCTTGGTGAAGTTTCCAGTAGCATGCCCTTCACTTCCTGGCCTTCTCAGCCTGCAGCAGGCGAACCAGCTCCTTCAGATTTCCATCTCACCCAACGGTAGGTGTTTACTGCTCCATCTGTCCCCACCTCCAAGGCCTCACCCTTCACCTTGCACATAACAGGCACATTGTATACATCGAATATTAATATACATATTTGATTTGATATAAATATAAAATGTCAGCCTTTTTATTCTTTCTCTCATTATGTTTATAATCAATACTGCGATCCGAGTGAGACAGAGAGCCAGAGGCCATAGAGAATGTGGGAAAAGCTCAAATGGAATCTTGTTCTTTCCTCCCTCAGAAGGCCATTTCCTAGAAAGTAATACAAAGTTTGCAATGAACCCCAGAAAGATGCTTTTTTTCTGTCAAAAGCTTCGTGAGAAGTTCTGCTTGCTTCACTTTTATTCAAGTGAAAAGAGTTAATGAATCCTTCAAAAGAGTTCATGTCAAAATGCCCTGTGCTGTAAGTTTTAAATGCAAACTGACTTTGATAACAGAAGACAATGAAAGAGCATTTGTTTGGAAAGGCATGAGACATTTTTTATTTTATTCCCGTGGCATCTGATTATGATTCAGCGCAGGGGTCACGTCTGGAAAGAGGACGGGCCTGCTCAAATTTGACTCACACTTGCCATCTCCTGTCATTCTTTCCTGAATTCACAGAAGCCACTCAGACGAGGGAGCATTGTTCAGCACCGTGTGGAGAATAGCTGAATGATCAGTTTGGATTCCCACTGCAACCATGCTGACATTTGCTAAAATGCCCAAACCCGATGGGATAACTACTTCACAGTTGGCTGAACTCTGAGGGAAGGAGTTTGACAGGCTGATAAGGGGGAAGGCTGGTCTACTCCTTGGCTTTCAAAGGCTGCAAGAACTTGTCAACTCTATCTTTGTTCCCAAACAAACCTGAATTCCCACCCCCGCCAGCAGAGTCTCGTTTTCCGCCACAGCTCTACTTAACTTCCACGGCACTGATATTACAGGCATGAAGAGATAAGTCAGATGATTTGCAGCTACAACTATAACAGATTTTTCAGAGAGACAATGGGGGGATGGAGGCTTGGTGGGTTGGAGAAGTCTTTTTCTTTCAGCGAGCTATAAAATCTGAAGTGAAGGCACAATGGCTTAATGAGTTTCCGTCTCTGTACTGTGACAAATCTACAATTTGGCCTTTGTGAAAGCAATGATATGTTTCGTTAATTTCATATGTTCATTTAATAGAGTATTTGGAAGGCAGGCATTTTTGCTTTAGAAATTAGAGCAAGGGAAAGCTGATAAAAAGCTTCAAGTTGGTGCTCGGCACTTCGTGCAATACATTAGTAACATTCATGCGCCTTTTCAGACATGAAGACAAATCTCAAAGCCATGTTTTATCCTCCCAGTCATAATCTTAGTAATAGAAGAGGAGAAATCTTCACTCCTCTGTCCCCCCAGAATCTATATTCACCCCCCCACACACATTGTACTTGCTTTTCCAATGTTTTTAAAGTTATTTTTATTTGTATTATTTTGTGTGTATGGGTTTTTTGTTTGCATGTATGTCTATAAACTATGAGCGCACAGGGCCCATTGAGGCCAAAGGATGACACTGAATTCCCTGGAACTAAAGGTACAGACAACTATAAGCTGTCATGTAGGTGCTGGGAATTGAACCTTGGACCTCTGGAAGAACAGCAAGTACTCTTAACCATTGAGCCATCTCTCCAGCTTGCACACTATACTTTTTTATTAGTACAGTTGCTTGTGAAAATGGATGTCCTGTGACCCCCATCACGACATGTTCCTTATGCTGTGATACCCTCTGTGCTATTCCTAAATCCCCTGTGAAGATGACTCTTCAGAGTCAAGGCACAGAATCCCTGTGCTCTTACCCGCTCTTCCAACCATCCTCAATTTGGACTTCCTTGGATTGGTAGAAGCTGACCCCAGACAGGAACCTAAAAACTACAAGTCCTGTCCTAGCAACAGGATCCAGGAAGCATGGGATGTCAGCACTTTCAACACTCATTGCATGTGAATCAATCGAAGCTTCTAGAGAAAGACTACAGTGGCAAAGGAGCATGCATGAGAATCGGGAGAGCTGCAATGGTCTGGGTCTTGCAAATGTGGCTGCAGTGGTGCCACAGCATACTTGTTCCCACAGTTACTCCTTCAACAATGTGTTTATCTCAGGTGTGAAGTGACACTGTCTGCAATCCACACGGCAGATTCGTTAAACCACTCATTGAATGTATCCATCCACCATATTCCTTCTTTGCGTGTTGAAGCTTGATGGTGAGGGTCTTACTCTGTGGAAGACATCCTGGGCTGGTCCTCGTATTCTGCCCCAGAGGAATCTACAAATCCAGTTTGAGATTTGATGGGAATAGATGTGTTTACTGAAAAAAAAGTCTTACTTTCCTTAATGAAGTTTCTATCTCAGTGTTGTCAACAAGAAAAAAAAGTGAGCTGAGGAGTATTGGGGGGGTCACAAGGGAGCTTTGTACTGCAGACAAAGTCTGTGAGCCAGATGTGGTGATATACACCTGGAGTCCCAGGTAGGAAGATCTCACGCTTGTGCTGCACAGTGAGATCATGTCTCAAAAAAGGGGAGGAAAAAAACGAAGGAGGGAGGGAAGGAATGAATGAGGGAGGGAGAGAGGGAGACAGGGAGGAAAGAAGGGAAGGAGGGAGGGAGGGGGAGAGAGGGAAGGAGGGGAGGAAGGGAGGGAGGGAGGGAGGAAATGAATGAGGGAGGGAGAGAGGGAGACAGGGAGGGAAGAAGGGAAAGAGGGAGGGAGGGGGAGAGAGGGAGGGAGGGAGGG
>LOEQ01002976.1:33565-43997 GCA_001685075.1 Bramus lutescens | reverse complement strand
AGGGAGGGAAGAAGGGAAAGAGGGAGGGAGGGGGAGAGAGGGAGGGAGGGAGGGGAAAAGAGGACCACGCATAAGCAAACAGCAGCTGTAAGATCAATATCAGGAGCCACTGTAGTTTCCTGGGGTGAGGAGGTTGGGCTTAAGCCGGCCACCTGTTGTTTTAGCAGACTCCCTCACACAAGTCTGAGGAAGAGGGGATGCTTTAGCAGCCCTGTCTTGACCGGCTGCTTTGCTGGGAATAACGCTTAGACATCTATGGCAGCATTTGCAGTTGGTGGGGAATGTTCTGTGACATCCACTCTCTGTGGGATCTCCGTTTGTTTATTCCCCTCAAAACCACTAGCCCAGCCCTGAGGAAATGTGGGTTGTGAGACCACACTTCCCATTTGCCTCATCACCAAGGAGTGAGGTTGTTGACATGAGGGAGACCGAACTATGAAGAACTGAGAGGTCTGGAAAGATACAGTAATGACAAACGACCATACAAAAGAACCTCATTCTTTAGCTAGGTTTTCAAGGTCTTACCCTGCTGCAGTTATGAAAGCAGATAGGAAACATTCTTGCCCCACCTGCTCATAGGCATGAAGTGTTTACAGTTATTCCTCACCAAATACCTGCATTTTCCGGTATGAGTTTCTTGTTCAGAGAGCGATGTGTTTTCTCACTCTTGAGACGCAATGGCCCAACTAGACCACTATGAAACTCTTCCCTGTAGACCAGTAGGCTAGTCTGAGACACAATGGCCCCACTGGACCACTAAAGAACTCTTCCTGGTAGACCAGTAGGCTAGCCTAGACTTCCAGGAACCCAAATTCCTTGTAGATAATGAAAGAATCACTTAAATGGGGCCTATGTGGTCCAGTGTCTGTGTCCATGTGTGTACCTTATGTGTAAGCTCATGTGTAAATATGTGCATGAATGAAAGAGTAAATACAGTTTCCCAGAATGCCACAAATGGGGAAGCAGCTGTTTGTCTCAAACATGAGGTGAATGTAGATTGATTTGAAGTTTCTTCTGGCACAAGAATAATAAAAGCTTCAGTTTCTCACTTACATTTAACTTACTTTTACTTTTGTTCTCTATCACTCCTCGGGTTTCTGGAGCTTGACCCAGAGCCGACCTTTAGATAGACGTGAAGGTAAACAGAGACCTGAAACTCTATCTGTATGTTCTTTTGTCTTGGGGACTGTAAATTGGGGCATTAGGTGAATAACACAGCTTGGCTTTGTGTCATGAAAAGCAATTTGGACTGTGGTAAGGGCAGGATTTATGAAGCTGTCTGGCCAGGCTTGGGCAGGATGCCAGCTTCCACCTGCTTTGCAGTTGGGGCCGTGAGCAGTTGTCACACTGCTGAGGGAGCTAAATTCCTTTCACTGGATAGAGGCACCTCTGGACACACCAAACCCCAAACAGTAGGAGTGGAAGGGGGCGGCTGCGGGGTGATGTGTGTTTCTGTGTGTGTATGTGTGTGTGCACGCGTGCATGTGTGTGTGTGAGTGTGTGTTTTTGCGTGCATGCCTGTGTGTGTGTTTGTGCATGTGTGAATTGCCACAAAGGAAAGCAGTCAGCTTTTAGGAAACAAATTCAGTGCGGACTCCTCCTTGTTAAATCTTGAGCAAAACTCACTTAAAAAAAAAAACACAAAAAAAAACATAGAGTGACCATGAGATGGCTCCGTGAATGAAGGCTCTTGCCTCCAGTCAAGACGACCTGAGTTTAATCCCTTGGACCCACATGATGGAAGGAAAGAACCAATTCCTACAAGTTGCCCTCTGACCTTCACACATGTGCCATGGCATATAGTCCCCCCTACAAATGAATCAATAAAACATGATACGATTTTTGAGCATAGCTGTATATATAAAACATTGTAACTAAGTTTTTTTTCTTTTTCATGGTAATCTATGAACTTTGTTTTTATCCAGAAAGGATGGACTATGTTATACATAGCAAGCTAGAGATATAGAATTTGTTATCCAGGGACCCCTGTCAAACTGAAAGGAGGTAGGCTGGGACAACTAGCAATGTTGACGGTCACTCTAATCGTGGGCAATTTACAGACACACACAATGCGCCAACTAAATGACTGTCGTGTTACAGGGCTGCTTTCCTAAGAAATGACAGAAAGGATACTGTCTTTTTGATCATGCTGGGCAACCTCCATGAAGCAGATGGCCCAACTGTCACCATGCCAGAGCACAATGCACAGTGTCCACAGTAAAATCACTCTGCTGCCTTTATTCACGGTCCTGTCTCCGCCTGAGAAAAAGGGCCGGAACCCAGCAAACCTTGCTTTCCTCAGGAATGGTTCTTGGATAGCACACAGAGTCTTGTCAGCAATAGCTCATCGGCTGACTCACTAGGATTGAAGACAAAGCAGCCTGCAGGTGGAAAACAACCATTTTAATCTCAATGCTAATACACTTTGGTATAGGCACGTCCTTCTGTAGCAAGTCCATGTTGTTTTTCAGCTTTCTTGCCTCTTTCCGGTACTGGTTATGCTACAGCGCTGCCCCCTCCCTTCCTGTAGATACAGCTGTAACAGGTTACCAAAATCATGACAGCTAAAAACCATAGAATTTTTTTTTCTGATAGGACGAGGAGCCATAAATCCTAAATCAAGGTGTCAACAAGGTTCTGCTTTTTCTAAAATCTATAAGGGCAAAACCTTTCTTTTTCTTGCCCCTGACAATTTACTGTACCTCAAAACATACGTTGACTAGTGGCAACTTGCTACCCATGGATTGTTTGTTTGTTTGTTCATTCGTTCCATCCTTCCAAGGAAGGAAGGAAGGAAGGAAGGAAGGAAGGAAGGAAGGTTCATTTTTTCTTTTCTTTCTTCTTTTTGTTTTATTTATTTATTTTTTGAGACAGGGTTTATCAGTGTAACAGTCCTGACTGTCCTGGAACTCACTCTGTAGACCAGGCTGGCCTTGAACTCACATAGATCCCCCTGCCTCTGCCTCCTGAGTGCTGGGATTAAAAGTGTGCACCACCACTGCCCAGTCCCATGGTCTTTTTTTTCTAGGTCTTAATGTCATCTTCTCTTTTATAAGGATGTCAGTCATAGGACTTGAAGCTGACCCTCCCTAAAGTCTGGGAAGCACGCGTCTTGTGATTATTGACTGAGTATATTTTCAAAGATCTTTCAAATAAAATCTGGATGGCATTGAATTCTGCGGGGACACTGGTCACCTCTCAACAGCTGGGAAACTATGACAGCTATATTCTTTAAAAATGGCCATTTTACTCCTGCTGTTTATACTCACACCCAGGTGATGGCTGCCACGGGCTTCGCCATCCTATTTTCTCTCTTCAGCACTGTGGTGGTCTGTTCCTTCCTGCCTCTCAGCAAATAAACCCACTAAACCTTGACACATGGACTTGTGGATGATTTTCAGTCCCTCTATTTAGCTCATCTTCCTAGGTTTCTGGATCTGCACACATACAAATGAATAGATCCAGATACTAAGTGCAGAAACACCAAGATTCCTTGGACCTAGCTTTATTAGAGGCTTACCCACCATCTGGATGAGTCAGGAACAGAGAGGACATTTGAGTCAGAATTTTAATCTCTACCTATATTAATAACCAAAGTACCTTCCGTGCCTAGAAGACCAGACCCAACTAAAGAAGACGTAAAAAAAAAAAGATTGAATCATTGGCTACAATAATAAAGAAGTTTAGGCCTAGTAATGGGTGGTTTAATTTGCTTCTTAAAAGTGCTACCAGAAATAGAAATTCCTGGGGCTGGAGATGTGGCTCATCAAGAGCTTGCTGTTCTTGTCGAGGATCGAAGTTCAGAAAGCTCACAACTGCCTAGGGTGCCCAGAGCTTTCTTTTGGTCTCTGAAGGAACCCATATTCATGCACACATAGCGCACACATACACTTAAATAAAAATAAAATAAAATCTTTTTTAAAAAATATGACTTCCATTCTCTTGCTGTGAACTTCCCTAGTTGTGACTTAACTCTCTGAGAATGGCCATGGGCCATTCCAAACTTTCCCTTCCTCTTAGTTAAGGCCCACAGCAAGCATGTGCCTCTTTCCCAGCAGATCCAGTGAGTATGGACGCTAGTGCTAAGCTTCTGTGATCCTGGCAGTGTACACTATCCTCTCAACGCATAGGCCTTTGTCTTTTACCCAAACTCCAACCATGAGGTGGGATCAGCAACATCCACCAAATTATGTAGCATGAGAGTAAAAGAGAGGTTTTTCCTTGTCAGAAATCCTTGGAGATGCTACATGGAAAGGAAGGATAAACGTATAACAAACATCCATTCCGCTTTCTTGATACAAACAGGAGGCTTTCTAGACAGCTGATAGAGCCATGTCCACTTCCAAGACTTTACAGAAATACAAAATGTCTGCTTTGGGTCCACATACACTATAATCATGTCTTTCATTTACTCATAACACGGGAGTCTTATTTTTTTTTACAACTAGACAGTCAGCTAAGGATGCCATAGCAAACTACCATAGGCTGGTAGCTTAAACAACACTGGTAACTAGAAGTCTGAGATCAAAGTGCTGGCCATTCTAGTTTCTGGTGAGTTTCTCCCTCCTTCTAAGGAGTCACCTTCCCACTCTATCCCAACATGGGATTCGCCCTGTGATCATAGAAAAAAAAGATAGAGAAATGGGGATGGAGAAGGAAAGAAAGGACAGAGTGAAGGAGAAAGTCAGGGACAGAGAAGGAAGAGAACCACTTCTATTTCGCGTCTCATAAGGACACCAATCACACTGGATTGGGCTTCGCCCTCTTACTGGAATCTCTATCTACAGCTTAGTCCCATTGGTTAACGAAACCTTAGCATATTAATTTTCTCAGTACACGATTCTGCTCATAACAAAGGGGCCACGGTTCCCTCTTCCTTTTCCTTCACATTTTGCCTATTTTCCACAGTCAGGGAGAAGTGCGGCCTGACACTGATTAACTCTGGCATGCTGTGCCGCTTCAGATATTTTTTCCAGCACAAGATCTAAAATGTTTTCCAGTTTCCAATCCATGAACCCTCAGAGGTCAGATCCTGATCCCAAACAAAGCCAGAATCCTATTAGTCTCCCCTATCAATTAACCCTACAATTTTTTGCCATTTAATTGCCAGGTGTTTTTTCCTTAGGTCAGCAGGCCAGCATCTAGACTGCTGCCCCCAAAGAATATTTCCAGCCACGAATGACATGCACACACATACACTCATGCAAATATTTTATGGTGCTCTGCATAATTATATCCTTAAGCACATACTGATGTGAGCGCCAAGCACGATTTATGGATACAGTCTCTATCACAGTACTTTGTTATTGGAATTCCTTTCTCCCACAAGCCAACATCAATATAGAAAAGACCAACTAAACACATGTGATTCCTATTAAGTGTAACACGAAATATGACCCTTAAAAGCAAATTGGTTACTAATTCCCAGAGCTGAGTTTGTTCAAATCCCATTTAAACTAAGTTACTTGCTCAAAGGAAATGCTTAGAAGTCAAAATTTAAGGTTAAGAAGAAAGGAAAAGCTTAGTTTTTGTGTGCCAAGCAAAATCTTTTCTGACTCTTCCTCTGGCTCCAGTGTCAACCTCTTCCAATATTGTGATGTCATCATTAGTTGAATTCCACACATCCCAGCATGCCAGTCCTGCAAACTGCTGGACCTGCTGTTTTGCCAATTTGACTTTCAAATCATACTGTAGAATTAATTTGCTGAGTATCAAAGTGCCTCATTGTTCCTACAATTAGAAAAGAGTTTTCAAGAAAGAATGAATAGCCTGGACGTCACAGTCACATCTAAACTGTTTCCATTTAGCAGAAGGGAAATCGCCAGCTTGCTAGTTTCTTCTGACGAGTTTAGATCTCGGTGGTGCTGTTAGAACCTGATATGTCACTCTTGGCATTACCTTCTCAGTGGATCCTTGACTACATCAATGCCCCCATCACTGTGAAGACTAATGCTTGGGTACAGTGTGCCTTGCTTTTTGTGCTGGACAGTTAGTCTCATAGGCATTTTTGGGAAGAAATACAAAAAAAGAAACACACTTGATGGGGCACAAAATGAAGCCCTTGAAGACTGTGTTCATCTACTTCTGTGAAACGCACACTGAGATGGTGTCTAAGGAAAGCACAATTAAAAGTTGAGATTGATTAGCCTAGTTTTCCAACAAGTTTGGAAGTATATTTTTGCTTAACGCTGCAGAAAGCAACATGAGTTTAGAACCACCAGCTCTGGGACTGGACTCCTGTGTTATTCAAGAGCATTAACAGAAGAAAAGCGGAGCTGAGGAGTAATTATCGCATCCTTGCTTCATAAGGGACACTTCATTTGTTTCCTCCCGCCCAACTCGAAATGAAGAAGATAACATTTTGAATGCAACACTTGACAGCTTCTATTATGGTTTCTGTCACCTTTTCCTATATTTCCTAACTGTGCAGACTCCAGAAAAGGGCAAGGAATTAATCAGGTTGCCAGAAGAGTTGGGTTACACAGCATGCGGAAAGCCCTTCAACTACGCCATTTGCTCAGTTTCTGTGAGGAGTTGTGTGATAGCAGCCTTGAATTTAATATGCCTGGCCCTCTTCCACCTGGATGCAGTACAAGCTCATTGCCGGCAGCTCCCTGCATCCAGAGTGGGAAATCAGTCATTATATTAAGAACGGATGGCAAATGATTCTGATCCACATTTTTTCAGATGGTATGTTTTTTCACCTGGAGCCATACCAAATTGGAAAATTCTGCAACTCTGCAAGCTGGGCATTAGAAATCTACTGCTGTCTAAATCCATTTCTGGTTTGAGGAAGTTGACAAGATGATTTTTTTTCTTAGAATTTTCTTGGCTACTGTGCCTCTGACAGACATATCCAAGTCGACCACATCATCACCTCCCTTTGGATTCTTTTTCTGTCTCGCAGGGTGTGGGAAGATGATGTCAGTTCAGTAGAACTGTCAGGATCTATGTAAATATTGACCTGAATTCTTGCTATGGACATATGTAAATGGAAAGACTACATTCAGGAAAAATGAGAGAAAAATCTCTTGGAGATTGCAATGAGGAAGGGGGAAATAGGAAGCAACTGCTAGGAGCAGAGGATGCCAGCTCGCTTGACTGTGCAAGAACACTGTCAATCAGGACAGCAGCAGGAGAGTCACGAGTTCTAAACGAGAACACACTTTCTATGTGTGGCATCGACGACTAACAACCAGTGCTAGTGAAGATCTGGGCTCGGGCTTTGCCGAGAGAACGAAGAGTTGCTAATTTAGAAAAGGAGTCTGTGGGTAGAAATTAAAATGAAGAGAAGGCTCATAGTCTATGGACTCAAGATTCAATTGCATGGCACATTTTTAAAAAGCACATGGATATGGAAAACTAAGTGTGTAAGCATCCTTATCATTTGAACTGCCTTAAATTACTTTAAAACCTGTAAACGTCCAGCAGTAGAAAAATGCTTGCTAGTTATGGTAAATAGAGCACCTAGTATGCAGAGAATTTGTAATGGGCCCTATTTATCTAGTATTAGTATTGTATAACCTTCTCTAGCATTTACTTAGAAAAGATAACATAATGATTAATAATAATAACAATCACAGTAATACTAGTAAACAATTGCAAGGATTATATACAATGTGACTGCTTTTAAAAATAAATTCTCACTGGGTGGTGGTGGTGCACATCTTTAATCCCAGCGCTTGGGAAACAGATGCAGGTGAATCTCAGTAGTTTGAGGCCAACCTGGTTTACAAGGTGAGTTTTGGGACAGCCTGGACTGTTACACAGAGAAACCCTATCTCAAAAACCCAAAATAAAGGAACAAACAAATAAATAAAAATTCTAGGCATACGGACATGTATTCTTTGTGTGTTGACTTGTGCTTTATGAAAACATAATTGTGCAGTTGTAAATATCAAAGGATCAGGATAAGAAGGGCATGGGTGAATATCAATGATATTTACATCTGCAGCTCTGTACTTGAACTTCTTCAGACGGGCACACATCAGGTTTGTAGCAAAAAGAGCAATGAAAATAGAAGGAGGTAGAAGAGGATTGGACTTTGGATATGTAGTTTACAGCTAACTACCATTTATGATCCTTCAAATTACTTGTAGAATATGCACATGTATATATGTATTTCTCATATATAGATATTCTATATCATTATAATTCATATAATTTCTAATATGTGCAAATATAATAGAAATATATGGATTAATAAATATATATAGATACACTGATTGGTTATGCAAGATAATCTGAGTACAGGAATCCCAGAATATAACATTTTTAGGTTAGATCGGCAGACAACCTCAGACAAAACATTATTAACTGTCTTCTTTATTTTTAAGAATGTATGTACAACAAAATATGATCATATACAGCCCCTGTTTCTCTCCTTCCAACTACCCCCTTGACTCCCAACATGTTCCCCTCCTAAATTCATGTCTTTTTGTTAGCGATAACTCATTAAGTTCTATTAATCCTACTTATATATGTATGAGTATGGAGCCATTCACTGGAGCATTGGAAACCTACCAATAAGCATATCCTCAAAAAAAAAAAATAATGATTCTCCTTTCCCTCGCTCCCAACTGCCAACAGCTCTTCAGTATGGGATAGGAGACGTCTGTCTACCCCACCTATGCTGTTATTTTGACTGACTTTCTCTTATACAGTTGTTGAGCATTGGTGAGTGCACCACCATGGCTTGCCCCGCATGGCTAACTGGTGTGGCTAGCTCCAAACACAGATCTCCAGGCAAGCTTTATTTGTGAAAGCACAGGCAAAATATCGGCACACATTACAACTTTTTAAAATAAAGGCATGATTTTCTTGGAAAAGGCAGTATAGAGCCATTTGTAGTTAAGATTACAGGTGGGGAAACAGATTTAATCATAAAAATAAATGAATCTAGTTTGTCTCTACTATAAGATGGCGGTGTTAGTTAGGGTTTAACTGCTGTGAAAAGACACCATGACCATGGGAATCTTATAAATGAAAACACTTAATTGGGGTGGCTCACTTACAGTTCTGAGGTTCAGTCCATTATCATCATGGTAGAACATGGTGGCATGCAGGCAGACATGGTGCTGGAAAGGTAGCTCAGAGTCCAACATCTTGGAGGCAATAGGAAGTGGTCTACCTAAGATACTGGGCAGTATCTTGAGTATATCTGAGACCTCAAAGTCCACCTTTACAGTGACACACTTCCTCCAAGAAGACCTACTCCAGCATGGTCACACCTTCTAATTGTACCACTCCTTTTGGGGCCATTTTATTTCAAATTACCACAATAGCTTTTAAGCTTAAGGAGGTAAGCTGACTCACCACTAATGGATGCCATAAGGTATTTTTTATACTACTATAGCTTTGGTTAACCTATCTGCTACCCTCTCCCCTACCCTACCATTATCTCCATCTCTACTTAATCCTTCAACCTCTGGAATTTTCTACTCTTTTTTTTCATTCTGTGTGTATTGTGCTATCCTTCTAATTAATTTTTTAAACTACGTTGTAAGATAGATTTCCATATGAGTTTTCCTGGATGCTTTTATTAGACTAGCTTGCTCTTCACCCTTCACCCCTCCCAAAGGCAGAACATTTGAGGCCCAATGCATTCCATACATTCTCTTCCTTCACTTCATTTTATATTTATCAACCCAATTTTCCTTTGTTTATTAGGCCAAATACTTTAGCCATTATGTTATCAGATCTACTTAAAGTTTTTGCATTCAGAGGTATGAGAACCTCAAAATGGTCGGCGGCAATTCTTAATGTTCAGTTCAATGGAACCATTTGTCTGCCTTCTAGAATTTCTTCCTTTGTAAATAAGACTTGTTGCTCAGTTGAACACAAACCTAAGGAGAAGGAGAAGAACTCTATGAGCGGGAAGTGGATTGATATGTTCATGTTAACTATGTCTACAAATTACAGTCCAGCAACACGTGGAGTTGGGCTAGATAATTTGGGATAGTAGACTAACCATCATGATAGGTTCCATCAGTAACTTTCATCAGACTTCAATCTTAACTGCAGCGTGAGGTGAATTTTTTCCCATCTAATCTGTTAGATTTATCAAGGGACTATCTCAACTTGATTGTCCGTAAAATGTTAAAAAGTGAAGTACACAAAGAGGTCAGTGACCTCTCAGGCATGCTGGTCACTTAGGTAGCTGATGGGCAAAATCATGCTTTTGAGTTCAGTAGCATGCCCTCACTACTTAGGAGCACATACAAAACCTCTTGGCCACCAGACCTGAGCTCGGGACATACAGTTTCAATTTCTACCCTAGCCATCTTCCTTTGGCAGGTTACTTCATTTCTGTGACCCTCATGGGAAACATCTCACAGTGGATACTAATCTTTGCATTTCCATTTCTTGAATTCATGACATTTTCACAACTTCTAAAAAAATTGAAATATCATATATATATATATATATATAT
>LOEQ01002976.1:15581-33099 GCA_001685075.1 Bramus lutescens | reverse complement strand
CCCCCCCCAGATGTTCTGAAGGCTTTACTGTGAAAACATCAGAGAACTTGCTGTACAATAGAAAACAACCATACTGACTACAAAATAGTGTACTATTTTTAATTATTACCTTTCCACTCCTTATCTTTTTAGACATTGATGAAACAACACTAAAATAAAAGCATGGTGTTGTGGAGCCCACAGCATTTTCTAGCTCTGTGACGTTAGACTTTGAATGTAATCTTGAGTCCAAGTGTCTAGTGTAACAATGACAATGATAATTTCCACCTCCAAGTATTACTGAGATGATCTTATAGTGATGTATATTGGTGAGACCTGTAAAGCTCACAATATTAGGATTATTAAATCTTCAGTGTGGTGAATGCATGGGCCTAAAAAGACAGAACAAGTTACAAAAGAGGTAGATGTCATTTGAAAGAGCTGAACTACAATCATAGTTCCCAACATAAAACAGAATTTCTTAGAAACAGACTTGTAAATGCCATGTGTTTATCTCTACAACCAGTGAAATGGGAAAAGACTGTTCATCCTCTGTGAAAATAATGTCTGATTTTAAGACAAGGCTTGCCCTGAAATGTGGGTTCCCCTATCTAATCCTAATCCCACATCTAATGCTAGAAGAAGTGCAGGGTAGAGACAGGGGAGATAATAGATGGCATTGAAAGTTTGGAGACAGATTTGATGGGAGGAGAAGCTAAAGGGAGGAGCACTGTAGGCCTTCAGATGTGTGCAACATCAGATGCTGTCAAGTCTCACCATAGAAATCTCTGAGCACACATGCTGTCTGCTGTTCCAGCTGCCTCTCCGTCAGAGACGTTAAAAAAGCAGTGTGGTGGCAGGAAAGGACCAGTTTTGTCAAGATTAGATTCTGTTCTCTGAGCCATACACCAACAGGAAGTTTCTGAGTGTGACTTTTATTCAAAACCCAGAGAAGAATGTAGTAGAGAGGATGCTTCTCTGAAGTTTCAGCTTACTTGGCCTAGTCTATCTACCTTGCCCCTTAAGGATGGCTCTGCTCCAAAAACTGAATTTCCATAATGAAGGGGAAGAGTTTGGATGTTATTCTTGATGTCACTTCTCAAGTAATGGTTAACTGTGTTCATCTGCCAGTTTAGTCCTCCCTCCCTCCCTCCCACACACACACACATACACACACACACAGACACACACACACGCACACACTCACACACACTCACACACACACAACTACACAACTGCCTCCTGAATAGCAGTCAGGTCTACTGATTTATCACTGTACCAGGATTATCCAGTCAAAATATAAATGGGCCTTGCTACTTCTAATTGTCGCTGTCTTCCCTCTCTACTTGATAGTCTGTGCTTCTTTCTTGACTTTAAGGCCTGGTGTTTGAGCTCTCCCTCCCTTTCTTCACTTCATGTCACTCAACTCTGAAGCTGCACTGCAGATCCTGTCCCTATTTAGATGTGTTGAGTTTTGTTCTTCGTCCTCTAGGTGTCTCTTGGTTCCTGTTTACTCATTTTTCAGTCTCAGAAAGAAACCCATCAGAAAACTGATCAGCTCTGCAAGTACTTGGGTCTCTCGGATGTTTTCTATCACAGCCTTCAGCTGCACATCTTCAAAGATATTTTGGTACCGTGTTCAAGAATATAGTTTGCCGTGTTCTAGTTTAATACATGCTGTCTTCCAAGACATCGTTTTAGTCTCAGCTGCTGGGTGACTTGCTTTTTTCCTTAGAAGTCTTAAAGAAATGTCTGCTCCCACTTGGTGGGGACATGAATGCCAGCCAGACGGAAGAAACAGTTCTGGCTGAGTCCAGCTTAATGATCCAATGAGTTTACCGGGGTGTCATAAACAAGCTGGAACACTGAAAGACCCGCCCCCAACATGGGTGATGATGCACGAACAACACCGCATATCTACCTGGAGCTTGCTGTATACCTTGCAGACAGCTCTTCAGAAGAGGTTCTCCTTTCCTGGAATTTTCTGTTGCTTTTAAATCTTGAGGAAGATTTCTGTGAATCTTGTAACTTTTTTGTTCCAGAACCTTTCAATTTCCTTAACTTCTTGAGTCTTATTAGCCTTTCTCCCATCTCTAGGAGAGAATGTTTTATTTCAGAAGAAAACAGCAGCACATAGCAGAAGGCCTGAAATGTTTTTTTTAATGGAAAACAAGTAAAGTATAAACACACTATTGTAACAATTATTCATTCATCTACAACAGTAAAAGTATTCCAACTATTGCTACAATTGATAGATTCTACTAAAATGGAATAACGTTTTACAATTTGAAAGAATAACAGTAGGAAGTGTTGAATTTGTTTAATTCTGCCTCTGAGAAAAATTCTGTTTAATTCACTCTATAAGGGGTGTGTCACTAGGGGTGGGGTCTGAGGTCTCAGAAGCTCAAACCAATTCTCGTGGTTCATAGTTCTCCCTACTGCCTGCTGACCCAGATAGAGAACTCTCAACTACCTCTCTAGCACCCTGTGGTCTGTGTGCTGATAGGCTTGCCACCATAATGATAATGGGCTAAACCTCTGAACCATAAGCCAGCCCCAATTAAATGAATTCCTTTAGTTAGCTGGACAACTAACAGCTCGAGACTGTAGGCTGTTTCTTTTTTCATCAGATATCTAACATTTGGCAAAGAGTTGTCCACAAATACTTATTGAATGATGTTTGTATTTTCACCGGTAGTGAGCTGGTGAAATTTAAAACACTGAGTACTGTGTCTTATGTTTTCAAAACCACATACAGTTCTCATTAGTCTGTTCAATTTTCATGCTTTATAAACTGCAGGGCAAAACATTAAAGCAATGGGAAATACCCATGCCCTTGTAAAGCAAATCTTGATAAATGAAAAAGCAGATATAATGAATTTTCTCCTGAGTACACACTTTTATCCATCTCACATTGATATAGACTATGATACTGTTGTAGCATCCTCTCAGCTCCCAGTAGGTGAGACCATACGGTGAGAGGAAAGACTCAGAATCCAGAACACCTGCCAATGTGCCTTAGGTTGTTATTCACTTTCCATTTGGATGATGATAACATTGACTTCAATGAGTTATGCGACCGTGTATTAATCACTGTGGTGATCTGAATAAAAATGGTCCCCGTTGGTTCCTTAGGGAGTGGCACTGTTAGGAAATGTGGCTTTGCTGAAGTAGGGATGGCTCTGTTTCCTTAGGGGATGGGTATTGAGGTCTCAGAAGCTCAGACCAGCTCTAGCGGTTCACAGTCACTTCCTGCTGCCTGGTGGTCCAGGTGTAGAACTCTCAGCTACCTCTCTAGTACTCTGTTGGCCTGTGTGTGGCTATAATTCCTGCTATGACAATAATACACTAAGCTTCTGAACTGTAAGCCACTCCCAATTAAATGTTCTCCTTTATAAGAGTTGGTGTCTCTTCACAGCAATAGAACCCCTAAGACAATCACTTTCCCACTGCTGTACAAAAATACCATGATGGAAGATAACTTAATGAAGAGTTGACTTTGGCTTATGAATTCAGAGGGAGAGTCTATAATGGTAGGGGAAACATTGCACCGCGTGGCTGTTGTAGGAAGCTGAATGATCCCATCTTCAACTATAAACATGAAGCAGAGGTGGGGTGAGGCTATAAACTGTAGTAGCTTGCTCCAGGCTCCACACCCTACATGTTCCATAACACCTTCCAACATGCAAACCACTATAGGCCAATAATTTAAGTATCTGAGTCTATGATGGACATTCTCTTGCAAACCACCACAGATGGCATTATTGTTAGATATTTGTACTATACAGGGTATCAGTAAGACGGATGAGAGAGATAGACAAGGATTTCCAATGCCAAATGATGTTGAGAATACTTTGGAAATAGACTGAGGTACAGAACACAAGAGGAGGAATGGTGAGAAGACATTTTGAAAGCTAAGTGTTGGAAGCCACATGTAAACTCCAAACTTCATGGTGGAGGCAAAGAAAGTGATCTGGGAATGGACTCAGCAGGTTCTGCACAAGACGGTTAGGCTAGTCAACCTGTTCACAATCTGCTGATGGCAATGCCTCTAAGTGCTTTTCCTCACACTGCTCCTAGACTTCCTGCTTTGGGCAGAATCCTTTCCCTCTGGCTCTAAAGGGCACCCTGATCCATGACTTCAAACCCAAAGAATTATTCTTCCTGCACACTGAGATTGGTTGAAAACTTACCCGTGATCCCAATTGCTGAAGAAAGAGGATGGGATCATGGCTGGCCCCTTCAGCAGGCATACATTCTCTCCTGCCAAATCTGAACTATGGAGTCACAGTCCTAGATTTGCTAGCAGGCATCATTTCCCACAGCATCTAGAAAGAAGGCCAAGTGGAGAACAGAGTCATGGTAAAATTATTTTAGTGGCACCCAGCCCTTGAAACTGACATATACTTACTTAAGAATGTTCCTTCTGTTAGTGAGGTTTTTGGCCACTTGCATCGAAAAGAATCCTGATTGATAATGCAGTGCCAGAGATATGTGTTAGAACAATGGTTACAGATTATGAAGCAAGTGTGTGTGTGTGTGTGTGTGTGTGTGTGCGTGTGCATGTGTATGTGTAGTTTCTCTCACATATATGTGTGTGTATGTATATGTATATATGTATGTGTGTGTATATGTAATATATCTAAAACAACCACTTGAGAGGGTCACAGATCACCTTTTGGTTGCTGCGAATGTTTGTCTTACAGTCAGCATCATTTTGAACAAGAAAAGGAGAATAAATTTCTGCTCAATTACTTATACTTAGAACTTTAACTAATCAAGAACATTAAATGCCAAGACAAGTTTTTATTTGATTATGAATTTCCATCTTTGCCCCCCTCCCTTCCAGAAGTTATGATGCAGTATAACAATAATGAAGACAGGTTCACTTATTAGTTTAAAATATCAAGCAGTTAAAGTGCAGGAAGTTGGCACTCTCATCACTGAGAGGAGACCTACAGTGACTCATAAAGCCTGATTTTTATTTGTCAAATATTGTAAGTAGTAAGCAATCAGTTTTTGTTAATGAACAATAGAAGCTAGTGCTTGAGAATCTTATGCTGTAAACCCCCGGCATGTGCTAACTAATTCAGCCGTCCCTGTACCTCATTCAGATATCCAATCTTATTTCTGACTTATTACTGGGGAAACTGAGTCACGTCTAGAGTAAATAATTTGCTTTGTCTCTTACTAGTGCCAGGATAGAAGCACCGCATTCAGAGGAAGGGGATAAATGAATAAAAAAGTAGGCTCGTCTTTCTTATTCCCACTGCTGGGAACACATGACAATTGGACAGTCTTTGTGCGTCTTCAACAGAGCAGCCATATTCTTTTAATTTCTTGGTTACTGTCTAATTATCAACTGGATTCGTTGTAGAAATTCTGCTCACAATTTCCAATCTCTCAGGCACAATTCAGTTCAGTAAAAAAGACAATTTACTGAAATGAAGACCTTGCTAAATGTTATCATGGTAAACTGGAGGAGCTGAGTGTTTCCTGCATTGTCTGCTGGTACTAAGGGAGTAGTCGTGGCGCTGGAGGAATCTGCCTCGTTACAAACACTGATGTCTAGCACTTGTAGCATTCGCTGCTCGTGGAATGCCAGACATCGACATGCGTGTTTCAGGTGAAGATCTGAGCTGCCGGTAACAGTTCACCCAGCCCGGATTTATAATCTTTAGTATTAGGTGGGATGGGTGGCAGCGTAATCACTAATCTGACGTGAATGAACACTTAACGATAATGGCACAGCATTTTCCAGTTGAATTTGCACCTAAATTTGTGACTCTCAGTTAGCACAGAAATGCTAATCATGTCTCATAGAGACAGCAATTTAAAAATCAATTTCTGTGCGCATGGAAATATGACATTTCATTCTTGACTGATGTCACTGGTGTGGGAGGGGTTGGATCAACTTCTATATAAAAATTGAGTCATTCCTGTCCCTAGTAGTCAGTATCTTTCTGCCACGGAAGACCTCCCTCCCTTTAGAGCTGTCCCCGAGATCACCAAGCATACATGGACAGGCAGCCACCATTTCAGATATATTGTCCTGGGTTGGACATGGCGGTGAACATCCATAATCCCAACACTGGGGGGAAAGATGCATTATGATGCCAGGTTTGAAGCGAACCTCAGCTGCGTAGCAACACCCTACTTCAAAGAAGAAAAAGAAGGGGGAAGGGGAGGGAGGGAAGGAGGAATAAAAGCAATACCCTGACCCAGATGCTCTCTCTAGAAGCAACAGAAGCGATTCTAGGTTTGCTCATTTCCTTAGATAGACTTGTTCCATCTTGGAGACTGAAGAAGGGGTCCCAGCCTTGTGCTTCTGCTTCGGCTACTCTTCCTGCTTCAGCTGCACCCGTGAGGCTGACACTGGGAGCGATGCTAGCAGAACTGAGAAGCGCTTCTTGGACATTTCTCTTCTACCTGCCCAAGTTTGACAAACATTTCCCATGACTCTTGTGAGTGTGAGCTCCAAATTATCGCAGCACACTCTGTAGCTGTCTTTGCCGGAGGGTAAAAAGCTTGCTGCACACCTCCTTTCCAATACCATGTTCTCAATACCTCTTTTAAAGAAGTTTTTTTTCCCTTTCTTATTTTTTAATTTCCCCAGATGAGATCTGAGTGGGAAGTCACTCTTACCAGACCATATACTAAACAACTGTTACCAAGTTTTGTAGTCTTTGAGCTTGGATTTCTGAAACCCACATATTATTCTGGAAAAAGTCAGCTCTTCATATCTAGCATTTCTTCTCTCATCTCTGATAATGTGCCCATTTGTACGAGCATTAAGAACCTAAAAGCCTATTTCTGTGCAAATGTGGTCACACACGTCCACCTGCTTCTGATGTTCTTTTTAGTTGGCTGGGCAGGAGGTGCTACAACTTTCACTGAATCCACTCAGCATACTTGGTGCCATAGTAGCTCTGACAGCTTGTTCCTGGGGATGTTAGCCACTGGGAAAGGTTGACGGGAGTGTCTTCTCCTGGCTCTTTCCTCTTAGGAGCACCTGTAGCCTGGCTGTGCACAATTTGTGTTGCTCTCCTATCACCTTGGTTGCTTAGATTTTCACATGTGCTCATTTAGACAAATTTCCTTTACTTATCATTGTTATTTTATTCTGCATTACTTGCCACATTCATCCAGTTGCAGGCTGCTTTTTTAAGCTTCTCTTTATGGTCTTAGTCTGACTTCAACTGTCTTTATTGCTGTGGTAGCGTCTTTTCTATTTCTCTATGTCTGGTGGAAAGTGCTTCTTGATTTTAAGGCATTGTCATGCACTTGTTTGATCTACTTAGAGTGTTGCTGGTTCTGTATGTTTTTACTTTTATGAATATATTGAGCCTGGGTGTTCCCAGTCATTACTATAACCTCTTCTGGTTAAAATGAGGGCTATCTCAAAATAGTATACAGCAAAAGTTTGGACTGTATGTAGAGATCAATTGACCATGGGGTAAACATTGTCAGTTAATACATTTACAACACAGTTCCCATCCTTAGGATTCAGGGAACATCAAGGAAGAATATGTTGAAAGGTTCTAAGAGCCAGAGGTTAGAGACACCTGCTGTGAGAGTCTTCTAAAAAAAAAAAAAGCGGGGTCTTAACGAGTTAAGGAGGATGTGGTCAAGATGCTCCCTCCCCCAAGACTATCTAACAGAAATCCCAGTAAGGGGCATGAGAAACCCCCTTTTGAGTTGTTGGTCAGGATTATCTTTAAAAAAAATCCCTAAACAATACAGGTTATTGCTGTTGTCCTCGGCTGTGTCCCACAGGTTGAAGGGAAGTTCCTATTGTTGCAGATGCCACTTACTTCAGATGCAGGACCTGGAGGATGTGAGCTGGATCTGACCTGAAAGCCTCCTCCCTGGGGACTAGCTGCCACTGTACCAGAAGGTACGACACAAGCTACCAAGAGAAGGAAGAAGGCAATAATCCTACCTAGCTGTGAAGCCTATAAACCAAAAAATGCTCAGTATGGCAAGTGCAATAGTGGTATTCACATCTTGGCAGTAACCAAAGCCATCTAATTAGACCTAAGGGTCATTCATCAGGAGAGAACCCATGTCTGATACTGGAAATCTAGGTAACTACTGGCCTAGTGAGGTCACGAAACTTAAAAGAGAATTTAGTAAGCTGGGCAGCCAGGGTGCCTTTAATCCCAGCACTCGGGAGTCAGAGGCAGGTGGATCTCGGTGAGTTCAAGGCCAGTCTGGTCTACTACAAGAGCTAGTTCCAGGACAGGCTCCAAAGCTACAGAGAAACCTTGTCTCGAAAAACAGAGAGAGAGAGAGAGAGAGAGAGAGAGAGAGAGAGAGAGAGAAAGAACAAGAGAGAAAACTTACTAGCACCACTTACTATACGAGCATATTTCCAAACTGAATTCTAAATACTTATTCTTAAACTTACAGATAAGTCTTGCCCCCCCCAACTCTCACTAGAGAAGCTTCTATTTGCAGCAAAGAATATTACAGAAAAGCACAATTACCAAAATATAGAGAACAGCTGATCAGGAGGTTCCAGCCCCCCAATGGATACATCTACAACAAAACTCTTGCACATCAGGGAACATCTCGGAAGAGGAAGTAGTAAGAACATAAGAGTCAGAGGACCAATAAAGCTTCTGTGAGACTGTATCTCTAAGAAATGACAGGGGAAACTTTACCCATGATGCCTCAGTCTGAAAAATGCTACCATCAATAGACATGCTAACTTGAAATAGGGAAATCTTTTTATTATTATTATTAAAACTTTCCACCTCCTCCCCTCCTCCCATTTTCTTCCCCCTCCCCCTCCCTTTCCAGTCCAAAGAGCAGTCAGGGTTCCCTGCCCTGTGGGAAGTCTGGGGAAATCTTATGGGCTCCACTTGTAGGAAAAGAAGTACAGGCAGTCAAGGGATGCCGAGAGAAGAAAAAGTAGCCTTCCCCCAGGGTGGAGACCCTTAATTGGTTACCTAATATCTGAAATCATATATGTGTAACACTGGGTGGACTCAACAGGATACATGCATATGTACATATGTTTATGAACACACACCATATATATATATATACATACATATATATATATATGTATGTGTGTGTGCAAAAATACCAATTGAGGAAGAAGTTAGGAATTTGGTACAGAGTGAGGAGGGTGGTGGCAGGAATTTGAGGAAGGAGAGAGTATGGAGGGAAACTATATAATTATATTTTAGCTTAAAATGTTAATAAAAATAAAGAAAATGAAATCTTACCTGAATACATAATAAGAGTACAGATTCAAAAGACTCCATCTTAAGGTTTCTATTATTGTGGTAAATCACCTTGGCCAAAAGCAAGTTGGGGAGGGAAGAGTTACACTTTGGCTTACACGTCTACGTTTAAGTCCATCATTGAAGGAAGTCAGGACAGGAACTCAAATGGTAGAAATCTGGAGGCCACGGAGGGGTGCTGCTTACTGACTTGCTCCTCATGGCTTAGCCAGGCTATTGTTGTTGTTGTTTGGAGCCTGGGGCCATCAGGCCATGGATGGAAATATCTGCAATGGATGGGGCCTTCCCATATGAGTCACTAAGTAAGAAAATGCCATACAGCCAGATCTTAGGGAGACACTCTCTCAAGTGAGGTTCCCTTCTTAAGGATGACTCTAGCGTATGTCAAGTTGATTTAAAACTAGCCATTAGAGTCTCCACTCCTGCTTGGAATACTGAAGCAAATAAAAATACAGAGACCAAGAGCAGAGACACTATGTCTGTTAGGGGTTATTGTCTTCTGTAAGCCTCTGTCAATACCCTTTTTCGTTCTGAACCCCTTTCCTCAGACTATCAAAGAGCCATGCTCCTCTGAGTCTTCCTCACTCATGACTGTCTTTTCATTGAAACTGACCAGTTGTAATCCTGGCATGTGTGCTATCTATTTACCATTTTCTTGACATTGTCAAGGTCTGGTTCTGTCTCCCACTTCACCAGCTATAGTGCCCATAAATTGAAAGATAAATCATTTAATTTGTATAATAATTTAGTTCTCTGTGTTCATATGCAAAAGCTTCTTAGGCTAGCAAATCTGATGAGCAAGAGGAACAGCACAATTTTAGAAGTCCAGTTTGATCTGGATAGGTTGATATTTAAAGTAATGGAGTTGAGCCAGGCTGTGGGCTGAGTAGGAAAGAGAGTCTCTGCCTCCTTCCTACTTATAGGAATGTCTATTTTAGGCTGTTGGCTTTTAAAGCAGCCCTTTAAAAGATATTACCATACTTTTTAG
Source organism: Bramus lutescens (assembly GCA_001685075.1). Classification (NCBI taxonomy): domain Eukaryota; kingdom Metazoa; phylum Chordata; class Mammalia; order Rodentia; family Cricetidae; genus Bramus; species Bramus lutescens. Next base: position 22,878 of record LOEQ01002976.1, on the reverse strand, counting down.
ATTGATATTGGAATATTTTTTTCTTTAAAGCCCCATGTTTCACTCTATCCAAACATCAATGTTGTATAATCCCTTGCAGCAGTGACTCTTCGTTAGAAGAAAATTGAAGGTATTTTCCAATACCAGCATTTTATATGCACTTTTACCAAGATTTGTTTTTACAACATGTTTATTATAAAGTACAAAAGTTAAAATTTTAAGAAGAGAGATTCAAAGATTCTTGAAGAAAATTGCATTTCTCCTATACTCCATGTTCAACTCTGCCGTACATACGCTCTGCAATGGGAGAACTGACTTCACCCAGTTTTCCTTCAGAAAGCTGGAGGACTGACTCGCTCCTGCGTATCTCATATACACTGGTAAACACGTGATGGTTAGTCCTGATGGTCAAGCTGCTTTGGTTGAGAAACATGTGGGACGTGTGTAAGGCCCTTCTCTTTCCTCTTGTCTGTCTACGTGAGCATCCCAAGACTAACTATGGGGTGAGGACCTGTCCTCACTGTGGGTAGTGGCATGGCATAGACTGGGGATCTCCACACAATGAAAAGGAAAGAAAGAAAAAGGGGAAAGCCACAGTATAGGCATTCTCTCCCTGCTTCTGGACAGCCAAATTGTGAACTGCATGTCACACACAATGACCTGCCTGCCATGATGGATTGAAGCGTCTGATATTGTGCATCAAAACCTATCTTTCTTCCCTTAGTTTGTTTATGTTAGGTTTATTTTGTGCTCTGCATCACAGTGATATAGAGCCTAACCAACACACTTCTCTATTTCCATCACTCCTGACGTGGATTAAAAACTCACCAACTCTGCCTTGGACTCTTCCTGTCCTCCTCGCATTCTTGGAGTTCCTCTTTGCAGGAAGGGCTTTAACCAGTGGGCTGAGGGTTCTCGCTAAAACTCTGTCCTCTTCTCTTTGATGCTGCATGGTTTACAGGACAGAGTCGAAGCTCTGGAGCTCAGCACAGCCCTGCCTTTGCCCACCTTCCCACTTTACCATCCTTCTTTCCACCAACACTATGACAATCTGCTTGCAGCTTCTGAAGTCACCAAGACCTTTCTTCCTTCTCTTTTCACTTTCCTGTGTGATATTTTATCTATCAAACACATTCCACAAATAAATATAAATGTAGGTGATATGAGTAACATACAAATTGGAAGAAATATAAACATGTAAATATAAAATACTAAGTATGTATCTACCAGTATTTTCTCCATCATTTCTTCTTCTTGACTTGGCAAATCTCAATATTTGGGTCACATCCTCCTTCATTCGAGGATTTTCTTTAATACTCATTATAGTATTAAGTGTTTCTTTTCTGTGTTCAAAATAATATTTATATCAAATAAGAGAATCTGTCCTGTTATTCATATAGTTTTCCATGATTCTGAGCAGGCAGTGTATAAGAGCATCGTCTCTGTTACATATTTCACTTCTATCTCTCATAAGAAGACTGGGAAAGCTCCAATAGAGCAGCAGAAGGAACTGGTGGGTCAGAACTTGTAAGCTCTGGAGAGCCTGCCCTGTTATTTGAGAGGCACGCTTCATCTCCCTTAACAGAGACAGTGGCAGGCAAATGCTCACAGAATCTGGTGGCAATGAAGGAAATAGGTAAGAGGACAAACTGCAGTATACAAACCAAACACACACTCACACTATCCTCCTTTTTCTTCATCTTTTTCTTCTTGTATGTGGTCTATGTTCTTCTATTTTAGATTATCAGCTTTAACACCGTTTTTAAAGTTTTCCTCTTATATTGCCCAGTTGACCCAGTTAATGGCGACAATAAATGATAAATAACATTCATGAATGTTTACTATGTGGTCCTAGACATTTACTACCAACTAGTTTAACCATCCCACAGCCTTATGAGGGAATTACTGGCATTCATTTCATCTTGCCCGTGGCAGAGCTGATGGAGCTCTGAAGGGCACAGACTGACTCTTTCCAGGGAACTGAAGACAGTGAGATTTTCAAGACAGACTTTTCAATCTGACACTCCACTTTCTTCAAACTGCAGAATGTCTACTCTGACCTCTAGTCCCTTACTGCCCTGGAGGAATGGTCCCTGTGTTCTTACACACATGCTGCTTTTACTACCTGCTCCATTAGGTCCCTGAGACACAGGAGCTCTTTGGAAATCTGGCTGCACATTTTGCCTGTAATGTAAGTAGCTGGTCTCACTGAGGGTTTGGCTTCATCAAACCTCCCGCCAGCGCCATCACTTGGGGGATGCTATCACATGCTGCATCTGCCACGCACACCCCTGCCCACAAAGATTCCACTTCTTTGAATTTGCGTTGCTAATTGTTACTATACCGATGAACACGGTTGGAACCGACGCTGAACTCTGTCCCGCTTGATCATTTCGCATGGAGGCCATAGCTGGGCTGGCCTTGTAAGCAAGGAGGTGGTGAGGAGATCGCTTTAAAAATGCTGTTTGTTCTGTCCAGCCTCAAAATGGTTTTTGTCAACTTTTAATTAGAAAATTCCAATCGATATGATGTTCATTAGAAAGAGGTACAGAAATGTGCACCAAAGAGAAAGTGGGGCTGCAGAAGAGGGAAGAGTGAACGATAGCTAATACACTTGAAATTGAAAATGAAACCATCAATCTCTGCAGCTGCACAGAATGCGCATGTGCCTGCACAATTCTTTTCTTTGATGCTGGTTCGGCTCAAGTCATTACTTAATAAAACAGATAAGTGACGACTTTAGTAAGTAACTTAGAAAAAGTCTGCTCTGCTCAATGCGGGAGTGAAAACCACTGTTTTTACTTTACAAAAATTTAATGGAATCTATCAACAACCCAAAGTAAAAGCGTACTGAAAATAAATTGGACTTCATGTTGGATAAAAGAACTATTTTGACGGTCTCTTTGGAGACATAAGCCATTTATTTTGGATTCATTTGTCATTGTCTATATTAAAAGTATTTATTGTACTTTCTCACACATATGAGACTGTATCAGTCTCCATAAAGCAAAGAAAATGGGCTTTTGTCTCCTAGGATCCCACAGTGGAACAAACACTCTTGAAAATATTCCCAGAGAGGAGTGTGCTTAAACACTCAATGAAAAATCCTAAGATGTGTTTATGTGGCTAGCTGCTGCTGATCCTATATTCTATTTTATTGAGAGATGATGAGTGAATAGCCTGTCATTAAGACCTGGACCAGTGAGGTGCTTAACAGGTAAAGGCACTTGCTGGCAAGACTAAAGACCTGAGTTCTAATCCTGAGGCCCATGTGATTGAAGGAAAGAAACTACCTTGGCAAGTCATATGCTGTGGCACATGTATGCTCTCTCTCTCTCTCTCTCTCTCTCTCTCTCTGCTTCACACACATACACGTGCACTCGCGCGCATACACACAAGCACACAAATACATTTTAAGAATATAATAAAATGAATTTTTAAATGATGAAATCAGGGAGTGCTGGAGAGATAACCCGACAAGGAAGAATACTTGCTATGCAAGTATAAAGCCCTGAGTTCAAATCTCCAGCACTCACATAAAAAGCCAGACATGGCATAATTCTGCATTCACCTACAACTGCAATGCTGTGGGGACAGAGATAAGAGAAATTTTGGGGCTTGCTGGCTGTCAGCCTAAATCCAGATTCGGTGAAAGACCCTATCTTGTGGGAATTAGGTGGAGAGGGATAGAGCAGGACACCAATGTCTTCCTGTGGTCTCCACACATGCCTGCATGGGCAGATGCATGCCTGCACATGCTCATAAACCACACGCAACACACACACACATGAATACATAAGCACGAGTTATCACATGTATGTGATAACTTACATGTGATAAACACTTTCCTCCCATTTCCTTTTGTTAGGATAAGCTTGATTTTCAAAAGATACTTTCCAGGGGAACCTTACGTGTTCCAGGGGAACCTGGATACTCATGAAAGGAGCTGAGCATAGAGCGTGTGAAGAGCTGACCTACTGGTTATAAATGTGTTTGTTATGGAAAGATTTTATTTTCCTTTAGTCGTAGTAGACAGTTTTGTTGCATAATCACCTGGGTTGATAGCTGTCATCTTTCATACCGTGGGGTTCATTTTCTTTTTTGGGCCCTTCTGGCTTCAAAGGTTTCTGTCAAATAATCAGCTGTTATTCATTTAGGGGTCCCGCCTTTCTAAGTAACTTGAGCTTTCTATATTGTGGTTTTCAATACTTCCTTTGTTCTGTGTTTTTAATGTTTTCTTTTAGATTTTATTTATTTTCATTTCATGTATGTTTCCTGAATGTATGTCTGGGCACCATGTGTGTGAAGTGCCCACAAATGTCAGAAAAGGGCATCGAATCCCTTGAGATGGAGTTACAGAAGATTGTGAACCATCATGTGGGTGTCAGGACTTGAACCCAGGTCATCCAGAAGAACAGCCAATGCTATTAATGACTGAGCCATCTATTCAGTCCTAATGCTTAACTATAACATACTGCGGAGGATTTCTTTTTTGTCTTTGTCTATTTAATGTTTTGTAGCCTCTTAAAACTGAATAGGAATATATCTCTTTCTCTAGATTTAGGAATTTTTCTACTATGATTTTTACTGAAGATAATTCTCTACTCCTTGGCGATAGTATGCTTTTCCTTCTTCTATGTCCATAATTCAAATGGTAGGTCTTTTATGGTATCCCCAAACTACTCTTCCATGTTCAATTTGTGTGTGTGTGTGTGTGTGCTCTCTCTCTCTCTCTCTCTCTCTCTCTCTCTCAGAGGATGCTCATTTACCTTTACTGGCTAATTCAATTGTTTTTCACTGTCTTCCATCCCTAACCCTCTTTTATAATCCCTTCATTTATGTTGCTGAGACTTTCCCCTGTGGTTTTTATTTGGCATATTGAGTTCTTCATTTTCAGCATCATTTCTGGTTTGGTTTTCTTTAGCAATTTGAACATGATTTTCATGTCTTGGACTGGCTTTCTATTTCACTCATTCCTTTGTCCCTGTCACCTCTGAGCTGTTTGAGTATAGCTCTAATCGTTCTTTAAAACTCTATCTGGATGTTCTTCCAGGATGTTTTCATTAGGGATCGGTCCTACAGGGTTTGGACATCTTTGGAGCAGACATGTTATTTTGATTTTTCATGTTATTTTTATTTCTGTGCTGGGATCTGAACATCTGGAGTCAATTTGTAAGTTGAGTTTTTCTACCTTTCCTTTTTGTTCAAGTCGCTTTTTTTTCTTTCCGCAGTGGAGTTCACGCTGTTCGAGAGGAGGATACTGTACAGCAGGGTTGGGATGACAATTTCCTCTGTCTGGCATTTGGGGTCCCAGCCTCCGTCCCAGTAGTCTGTCTGTCAGCTACAGTTTAGGTCTGCAGGGGCCTGGTAAAGGAGGCTGGAACCTGTTTCACCTGGCAGTGTGAACTGCTCCTAGGTCTCGGGGCTGATGGGGCAACTGGAGCATGCCAGCAAGCTGCTGGCAAGGCTCTGGTAAGTCTCCAAGGGAGAGAGAGGGTCCCGGGGGACGTGTCAATCAATCACTGGCAAGCACTAGGGATTGGGGTGATGGAGGGGTGCGGGTAACTCAGCTAGGTCTGAAGGTCATGTGGATTAGTCATTCCCAGACCTCTGCCTGTGGCTTGGGCTTACACAGAGGCAAATTTTTTTTTGCACAAATATTAGCTTATTTGGCATTTGTACTTAAATGTCCCTGAACCTATTCCTGCTCTGTTGTTCTTTGTCTCGACAAACACCAACCTAAGTGGTCAGGCACCTAATCCTAAAACACATCCACGCTCCTTCATTGTCTCCGGGCCACCACCTCCACCCCCACCACTCCTTACCCTGACATCTTCACCAACCAGCTCGCTTAAACCACTACACAGAAGTCAGCACTGCATCTTCCAACTTAACTGTAGATCCAAGGCACAGATCTACCAAAACCCCTCTAGGGACTACTTCCAATTTCTGTCCCAGAGAACCTAGACTTCTTGATAAGACCTCAAAGACCCGTCTGGGGGGTGGGGGTGGGCTCGTTCTCCACTTCCTTCATCTTTTCTTCTATGACTCTCCTACGATCCTACCTCAAGATCCTTAATCCTTGCCCCCCCCCCAACTCCACTTTTCTTTACTGGAAACATTTTTTGTGATGCTTTCTTCTTGTCTTCTCTTGGCCAACTCCTTCAGGTTGTGTTTGCTTCCTCTATGTGACTTCTCTGACTAAGCAAGTGCTCCTTGCCTTCCACCCCTCGCCCCCGCCACCCTCCCCATTGTGCTCTAGAGCACGGCCTTCACAACACTTAAGCCATCACAGTCTCCGTATTTTCTTGTAATTCTGATGCGCCATGTGCATCGCCCACTCGACTGTGGGTCACTTTAGAGCAGGGTTCTCTAGCCGCTTGTTCATCCCGGTATTGATTGTAGTTCCTACTTCACAGAATAGCCTCAGTGAGTGGCTGTCCGGCAAACAGAAACAACTCATAGAATCTTGGATTTCTTGGAGTTACAAGTAGAAAGTGAGCTTGGCAAAAGCAGTTCCAGTGCTATGCAGTCAGGAAATGTGGGAAGACATTGGAGACCATCTATGTGTCAGTAGAAGGAAGCATCCCCCCTGCTTCACTGGACAGCATGCAGGACTCATGGCAAAGGTTGCAAAGCAGTTTATCTTCCTAGTTGTGATTCTCCATGATTTTCTTCCTTTTGCCATTGTGGGTAAGTTTAACTTCTGGGTTGCTGTCAAAGTAGAAGGAACAGTGATACATTACATACATGCATGCATATATACATATACAAACGTACATTGTGTATCTTATGGTGGAATTAATATCCTAAGTGAAGGTCCACTGACTCAGAATGACCATTCTAATTGTATAGAAGTTCACTGAGATGTGTAGAGTTTGGGATTGGGCAGATCTTTCATTCCCTAAGCCAGCAGAATGATGATTTTATCTTTGAATTAATAAGAATAAAATGATTTGTTTAAATAATTCACACTGGGAAGTATAATGTAAATGGCAGTAATAAATATTAATTCATCAGCAACACTATAGAGCAAGGCACCATTTTCCTTTGGATGCTTCCAAGAATGGGGTTGCTCAAGGTTTCCTGCTTTCTTCTGCAGTTTTATAAAAACAGATGAAGCGGCAGAGCGAGTGACCTGATACTGAGCCAAGGGACCAACATCATTATTACTCACTTAAGCAGGGTCTCAAGTCCCATTGTCTTTGCAATTACTTCAGAAATGAGAGATGAGAGTATGAAACCGAACTACGACAGTGAGCCAGCTACAGCTGGAGCCCATTAGCAGCAAGACTGGGTATGCAGAAGAGAGCAGTGG
>LOEQ01002975.1:328622-344363 GCA_001685075.1 Bramus lutescens | reverse complement strand
CTCTCTCTCTCTCTCTCTCTCTCTCTCTCCCTCTCTCCCTCCCTCCCTCCCTCCTTCCTTCTCTTGCTATGTCGTCAAGGATGATGTAGCATTCACAGTCCTCTGCCTTAGTCTTCTGACTCCTGAGTTTACAGGCATGTGCCACTATGCCAAATTAAGAAATCATTTCTTATTAACAACCATGTAGGTCTAGAGCATATCATGAAGTTTTGTACTTTGTTACAAGGAAATCTACAGGTTCTAGCATTAGTCATAACATTTGGAACATACTAGCTTACCGAGCCAGGCAGGGTGTGCAAACATTGGCGCGTTTCTATGTGCCTTATCAAAAAGTAACATTCATTAAAATTGCTACTAATTCATCAGAAAAGACTTTCTGGACTGATTAACTCTTAAGCCTCAAGAGTCATCCTTTCAAATAAAACTGGGGCCAGTGAGTGGCTCAGTGGGTAAAAGAACTTGTGTGCAGACCTCACCCTTAAGTTCAATTCCTGAACTCCGAAAAGTATCAGGAGAGAATGGAGCCAGAGGTATTCCCTCTGACCTTCACACACTGTAATGCATGTGTGTTAACACTCTCACACATGTACAAAATAAATTATTCAAATAAAAGTGATGATTGATTAGAAAAGCAACCATTCAGGAGTTCAAGGAAATCCCTGGATGCAGGAGACAAAAACCAAAAAATGTCTTTAGAGCCTTCCGGGTTATGCTAGACTCCTGCTGCCTTGTTCTGGGGCTGCGATGAAAGAGGTTGGCTTCTCTTGGTGTTTGGTGGGCAGGGGACGGTTTCCCTGGCAGTGAATCCCAGGATGTGAGGCTTTCCACAGTGTGAGCCTCCCTCTACGCACAAGTTCAAGTCCTTCAGGGATGGTGAAATCTCAGCACTGTGGCCACTGGAAATTACAGTTATGCCGAGGTTAGTTCATTAAGGGGGCACAGTGGGAAATGCTTTTTTTTTTTTTTCAGTTTCTGTATCAAGGTATTAACGGTGTTCCTCACTACCCAGGTTTGATTTCCTTAAGAGTTCCACGTACAAAGTCTAGAGATAAGATTCAAAAGAAAGGCAGTTGTGACTTCAGCTGGTTATCGCCCAGCCAGGCCAGCTAATGGAAGATACATCTAAGTATCTGGGGAAAGCTAGGCAGCAATGATCACAGAGTGGGAACAGGACCTCTGTGTGCTAGGTGAAATGAAAATGCATGGAACCTTGCCATGGCACATTGTTTCTTTGACCCTTCTCAATGGGTTGCATGTGTGTGCACGCGTGTGCGTGTGTTATATGTGCTGGTGCATGCACTAATATGTACATGGAGGTCAAGGAGGGCTGTCCTTTATCACTTTCTTCTCTGTCCTTTAAGGCAGAGTCTCTCTCTGAAACTGGAGCGTATGGTTTTCAGCTGAGCAGGCAGCCAGCAAACCCCAGCAGTCTCCTGTCCCCACCGCCCTCCGTGCTGGGTTTACAGGTAAACGCAGCATCAGGACAGCTTGTTCTAGGGTTTTGAGGTCCCAAACTGACAGGCGCACAGCAAGCTCTTAACCAGCACCTTCCAGCCTGCGGTTAGTTCTGATTGTCAGCCTTACACAGCCTGGAGATGTTCAACAAGAGAGAACTAAACTGGGTTGGACTATGGGCATGCCTATCACAGACTGCTCTTTAATTGGATAAACTGAGGAGGGAAGACCCACCCACTGTGGGCAGCTCGCTTCTCTGGGTTTGGGTCCTGGGCTGTGTGTGTAAGAGCAGAGAAAGGGAGCAAGCACGACATTGTTTTGGGTTCTTGACGTGGGTGTGACGTCTCGACATTTTAGGCCCTGCCGCCCTGACGTGGGTGTGATGTCACTTGACGTTTTAGGTCCCGCTGCCCTGACGTGGGTGTGACGTCACTAAATGTTTTGGGTCCTGCCGCCCTGACTTCTCCGTTGTGATGGCATCTAGAGCTAAAATGAACCCTTTTTTCCCTACACAGCCATTGTTGGGTTAATTTTTTTTTTAATCACAACAGCAGCATCAGAATACAGCACCAGCCCCAAAGGTTTCTTTTTAACTTCCAGTCTTCACACGAGGACCTTCATCAGATGTCAAGAGGAATTGGAATGACAAACCTTTCTGCTATGACTGTAAACTCTCTGACTTCAAATTTCGTCGGACTCGAAGGATTTAAGATAATAAAAATATGGGTTGGTGTTGTAATGGTGACATGCAATCCTACTGATAAAATAAATAAAAATAAAAATAAATCCTGACAGTCACCAAGCATACATTAGCAATTCTCAAAATATAAACATCTAACTTACAGGGAAGGTGACAGGCTTCCAGGACACTGGCATTTTTAGAGCACACACTCCCCTAGTGACTATCTCCTTCTCCATACTAGGAAGCCACACCATTGTAAGCTTCTGACCCCTTGCCTCTGCCTCCTGAAAGCTGGTATTAGAACCATACACTGCCACTATTGGTTTACGTGGTGTTGGGGAATCCTGCATGCACTCCGCCAACTGAGATATATCACCACCCCCAATGTTTTTAGATTTTATGTGAGTAAGTGGTTATAGACAGTCATAGATGATACACTGTTTGGACCACAATTCCCTGGGTCTAAAGACATTGGCTAGGAATGACTTGTGATTGCAGGCCTGCCCTAACTGTGTATGACTACAAAAATAGAGACAGAAGCCTGAGAGATGCTGGTCTTGCCTTATGAAGAGGTGGTCTCTTTGCACAGGGCCCAGGGCAGTTAAAGGCTAGGTTGAATGGGTACCTTGTTTCTCAAGGCTGGATCTGCCCCTGCTTCCAGGAGCAGCGCAACTGTTTTAATATTCCCGCTGAGCACTGCTGCATGGAGAGCCGAAGTTCCATTCTGAGAGAAGATGAGAGAGTGTCAGGAGTGGCTGGCTTTCACCATGCCATGGGAATAACACAGCCTTGCTCCTCTGTACTTTTCCCTGTCCTTAGTACCTACTGCACTGCACAGTCCTCAGTACTCCGCTCTAAGTTCTCTTGTCAGTTTGACCTTCATAGATAAATTCTTGTTTCTGAATGATTACAGGAAGTTCAGCTTTCTGATTTCCAAGTTCGTGGAAGACTGGCAGTGGTTCATTAGGAGAAGGGACAGGGACTGACAATTTTTCATTAGATGCCAGTAAGAATGGGTCTAACATGTGAAGGGCAGACAATGTTTCCAGGTGGACGGCGTACAGTTACAGGGTCATTCCAAGGAGAAGAGTTTGGATGTCTTGATGGGTTCCGAGGACACAACATCCAAACTGCTAAGCCACAGAGTCAACTTAGAACAGGAATGCAAAGCTGCCTGGGGGCTACGCCTCGTCCATTGCTCTTTTCTCACATGTCTTGACAGCCTAGAACATTCTGCAGCATGCCCAAATGTGCAGTTTCATCAACACGTACCCATAGATTAACACTGTGGATGGCAGCCGTATTCATTGCTGTTGTCACTTTCTCTGGCTACTCTGAGATGCAGGACTGGGAAACCGCAACAGGAACTGCAGGCCCACAAAGCCCACGTGCATCTGGTGCTTTACAGGGCAGTTAGCTGACTCCATACTACATACTCCTCAGCACAGAAGTACTGCCATCCAAAGTGACTCAAACTCTCCAGAAAGACTCATTGTCTGAGGCTCCCAGATGTTTGAATTTTACACTGAAATTAACCAAGCAGAGCAGGTCTTTATCGGGGGATGGAGAGAAGGGCATGTTCTCCTTTGATTTTACAAATCTTCATGTGATATCAATAGTTCGCTTTCCTGTTTCTAGTGTCAATTATATTTTTCCCCCAGAAAAAATATGTATTAGGAGAGTGTTCTCTCACCATCTTTCCATTTCCACCAGGATCCTGAGCTAATGACAATTCAGTTCTATCTCAGTCACCAATATTTCTTGGCTGACCTGTCTCTTTTTGATAGAATGGCATAATTTCTTTTTAGGTCTTACTTTCAAAATGCCGAGAGTAGGTGAAAATTTGAGCAACTCCTCTATGACGTCATTATACCCTTTGTTGGCCGCTTTCAGCAATGCTGTAGTGCCATCCTGCAGGGAGAGGGGAGCATGGGAGTTAATTATTAACATACATTTGTGTTGGCAGAGAACTAAATGCCGGCTGACAAATCAGCAATGTCTAGTCTAAGGCAGGCTGGGGGTACACTGGGCAGTATGGGAGGATATCATCCACAGTGGGTGACCGTGGTGCCGTAGGAGCAGACGCTGCTGCAGTCCCTGAGAACAGGGCATCAGGGACAGGGGTATTTCAGCACTGTAGTTTGTGGTTACCATGGACCCAAGAGACCTTCTCTGTTGTTCATAACAGTGGAGACTGCTGGACTGTCTTTAGTGGTCTGTGTTACTGAACTGCACTTACCGCCTTAAAAATACACACAGTCCTGACGTCACCTGCCCTGTGCAGTTATTTACTTATGTATGGTGGTGGTAATGCAGGAGGAATAGGTCAAAATTTGATTAATCTTTTAAAAAATTGCATAGACAAATTTAAAAATCCATCTTTAGTGATCATTTTTGGCTCAAAGAGAGACCTTTCCAAGTAATTAGTTTCCTGCTTGTATAAATGGCTGTGTCTGGAGGACTATTTCTGAGCTGTCTTCTCTCTGCCCATGGAGCTCATCAGGAATGGGCAGGAGGAGGAGGGTGTGATTAGGGGATTTTTCTCTTCTAATTTCAGAGCCGACAGGAAGACAAGAGAAGAGGGGGAGGGCAGGAACGATGCCTTCAGATTTCCCTTTTCTGAGTTTAGACTGCTAGGCAACCAGGAGCAGCACAGGAGAAGGGACAAGGGACATCAGACACAAGCTACCTCATGCTCACAACGCTCACAACCTAAGCTGGTAGAATCTCCTCAAGTCGCTCTCCTTCTATGGCCCTGCAGCCTGGCATAGGCAGGCAGCATTCAGCACCAACCTCAGAAACCGACTGCGGAGAGCAGGTGCTTGAGGGATGTAGCACAGGGGTTTGCAGTGGGGAGCAGACGTGAGGTGCAGCATCCAACAGTGAGCTCTGCCTGAACCCACGCTATTGATCCTGCATGTTCCCAACATGCCAGAGGTCAAGTGAACCATACCCCTCCCCAGCTCCTCTAGAAGCCATCTCAGACGGAGAGGCAGGAAGGCAACAACACCGGGGAAGTTTCCACTTAGACTTGACTGTTTTCCTGCTAAAGAGCAGGTAGGGGGGCTAGAGAGATGGCTCAGAGCTTAAGAACATTGAATGCTCTTCCAGAATTCATTGAATTCATAAGTTCAATTCCCAGCACCCACGTGGTGGCTCACAGCCATCTATAATGAGATCTGATCTTGTGCTATGCAGGCAGAACACTATATTGATAATAAATAAAATAAATTAAAAGAATAAAGAGCAGGTAGGGCTTGGAAGCCCAGTTGAGTGAGTGGTAAACTACATGCTCAGGGACCACATTTGAGCCAAGTTAAGGCTGGGGCATGCTGTCTACTCACGTTGCGTGCAGCATCACGGTCAGCTCCCCTCAGCAGCATCACGCGCACCACCTCACTGTGGCCCATCTGGGATGCGATCCACAGCGGTGCGGTTCCGTCCTGTGGGGAAAGGAGGTACATACAGAGTGTGACAGGGGTTCTACTCACCCATCCCAGAACCTCAGGAACACCAGATCTCCAAGTCCGAAAACCCTGGAGAAGATACCCTCTCCAGCCAATCTGCACATCCAAGGGGAATGTGGAGAAGAGGAGGCCCACTGAGCACAGGACCACAGAACAGTGTTCGGCAGGGCTCAGCAACTGTTCATGTCCATACATCTGTCTTATATAAACAGCCTTTCTTTTTCTCCTTAGAGACAGAGTCCTGTGTATTTTAGGTTGGATGTGAACTCATTGTATAGCCGAGGGTGACCAAGATCCTGTCAGCCCTACCTTTACCAACTTAATAGCTGGGATCACACATGAACCATCACACCATTTTGTTAGTACTGTATTGAACCCATGGCTTTGTGCAAGCTAAATAAGCACTCTACCAACCGAGACACATCTCCACAGATCTGGTTCTTTGATGCTAGGGTGTAAAACAGGCTGGGAAGGTTCTGTGGGACCCTTATTCACAGGACTGCTGAGATGCACCCCACACTGCAGAACTGAACTCCCCTAGCAACGAGGCAGCTTGTCTTTCCTCTCACTCCCAGCCCCAGATGACCCTACTTCTCAGCTTCCCGTATGAGGATGAGGCAGTGCATCCTGCTGGCACATGTCCATCATGGAGGTGTGGGCAGTTTCTTTTGAAGTAGGGTCATTTCTCTTCTGTATTTGGTACCCCAAATCGCCCATGGCTATGTCATGCTTTAAACAAGCATAGACTTATGTAGAAGGTGATGCTTTTCCTAGGAATGGACACACAAACTAGTGTAACAGGATATTTAGGGTAACATGTTCTCTATATTATTTGCTAACACCCTTTTCCCCAAGGCTAAGAAGGAGGTGAAATAATAGAAAGAAAGGAAGGGGAAGCATTTGACCCCAAGGCTGTCAATTGGTGAACAGGAAGTCTTTGTAGTACAGGGGGAAGCAGAAGAGGGAAGGGACTCATGTTCCCTCCCTGCCTTGCTTGACTCTGGCTGTGTGGAGGGCACAGAGGTAGGTAGCTAGGTGGCACAAACACCTAGGGAAACTGGGAAACTCAGATGGAAAGGGAATTTTCTCCTTTTCATAGAACAGAGCTCAAGAAAACAGGAAATGCCTTAAAGAAATTCTGCTCTAGGCTAATGCCTGAAAATGAAAGGATGATAGGAGCTGTCTGGGCCACGGGGTGCTCGAGAGACACCCCCCAACAGCTATCTATCTCTCTCTCTCTCTCTCTCTCTCTCTATATATATATATAATATATATATACTATATATACATACATAAATACATATACATAGCCACCCAGCATCTGGCTATTCAGGAATTTGCCATGCTCTGGGAAATTGGAAGTGCTGAGGGAAGAGTGGCTTGAAGTAAGTTTGAGGTTGAGAAGACAAAGACACAGACATGACTTGATTGAGCAGAGTCAATGGCAGAGCCAACACCTAGGACGAAACCATAGAGAATCTCTAGGAAGCAGTGCAGACGCTTGAGGACCAGAGAGGCCAGCAGATTCAGGAAGGAGTCTCTCCAACCCCTCCCCCAATACCTGAGTCGTAGCCTGACCTCTGAGAAGAGGAGCAGGAGGAGGGCGCAGGATCCAGAACTGGAAAAATGTAACTGCTGAGGTCATCACGGTAGTATGTCCCAAGAGTGAGGAATACCTACCTCTCCATCGGAAGGAGGGCTAGAGAGCAAGATGATGCAAGGGTAGGCTATGCAGCTACACCTGCTGCAGCGTGGAGATACTACATACCAGCATACCAGCTACTGCAGGCACACAGTGTAGCCTGCATCCTGGCAAAGAGTTAGTGGAAAACGACAAACTGAAAGGTGGTGGCAGCAGGGTTGGGGGACAGCATTGGTGCCTGTGTCTTGGGAGAGCCAGAAGAGAGGAGCTGGAGGACAGAGGAGGTCTGAAGACAGTGAGCCTGCTCCATACTTCCTTTACACCTCTCTCCAGCTCTTGGCACTATTCTTCTTAACAAATTATAATTTGCACTAAAGGCACAAATTAAGAGTACAAACTAAAGAATTGCTTATTGCTTATAATAAAACAACTTCCACAATTTTCATTTGATTCTCCCAATTGAGGATTTAATTAAGTATTCACCCAACCAATAATTAACTATGAAACCCCTTCTGTGTCTCAGGCAGAATACTGAAATAAGTCTCTCTTTTCAATGGAAAGTCTAGAGAAGGCAATAATGTTGCAATGTCTATACAATTGCAAATGATAACGAGTGAGCCAAATGTGCCCAGTGAACTAGGAGAGGCCCCCTACTGCTGTGGGCTTGGGGTCAGGCTCCAGAGATGGGGTCATAGATGAGTTGGGTCTTGAAGGAAGACCAGGGGCCAGGGTTTTGTCAGGTAGCAGGGCAAGCACACATTACAGTGTCTTAGACAGGTACGGTGTGGCAGGCGAAGCAAATAATCAATCCTATTACTTTGGCACATTGGTACAGGTGGGATCCTAGGGACAACAGAAGAGCTCTGGGCATGTCCTAGCAATGAGCAATCAATAATTTGCTCATTACTTTCCTGTTCTTTGTCTATTTTGTTCTTTGTGGATGTCTCCACCAGAGGGCAGCCAAGGAAGGGAGATGAGCTGCCTGCCTCGTGTATGGGCTTCTCAGGGCTTGGCTGTTTTAGCAAAATTATCATGGAAAAGTGCTGGAGGACAGTTGTCACTCCTCTCTCAACACATAACAGTCACAGCAACACTCAGATCTATCACGTTAATTGGAAAACAAACAGAAAACAAAACCCAAAAAAACCCAGCCTGCACTTCCTGCCTGAGGCCTTGGGCAATGCCTCTCAGGCTCAGCATCTTCTGCAAACATGTCAACCTTGCAGAGACCTACTGATGCGCAAGTACGTGGAAAGGCGGAGACCGTGAAGATGGACAGGGGCTTAGAAAATGCTTACGGGGCCCAAGTGCCGTTTACCATGAACAACGGAAAGCCTTGATTTGACTTCTGGCTCTGCAAGCTCATCCACTTGATTTCTTCTCCAAGTCCCCACCCAGGTGGCCTTGTACAACAACTGGATGGGGAGCAACTGGGTCCTACTGTCTGGTACAGGGCACATGGGGTCACCAGCGCTTCTCATTACTGATGATTGCATCTCCAGACTGACGTTGGAACCCAGGAAGCCTAGCTAACTGTCTAGTTGAGTGGGGGATCCCTCTTTTACCCCATTTCTGCACAATAGTCCGTGCTTTCTTCTTTCTTATTTTTATTTTATTTTTTTAAAGACAGGGTCTCTCTATTATGTAGCCCAGGCTGCCCTTTAACTCACTGAGATTCACTTGCTTCCTCTGCCTCTTGAGTTGGGGATTAAAGGCATACACCACCACACCATCATAAAAAAGATGGAATACAAATCTATTGTTTCCCTTTTCTGGGGTTTTGGAGTGAATTGGAATGGGCAAAAAAAGATATTTAAAACCTTTAAATACTTTTAGCTTAGCTACTTCTGAACAAAAAATAGTTTAAAAAATATTAAACAGAATAAATTATTACTGCATTGTGAAAGTTATGCACTCCACAGCGCGCTCTCTCTCTTTCTCTCCTGTGTGTGTGTGTGTGTGTGCTCATAGCATGAGGTGAGGGTGCATGTGCATGTGTGTGCATGTGCATATGGAGGCCAGAGGTGGGTGTTAGGTGGTCTTCCTTGATCACTCTCCACCTTGTTTTTTGAGCCGCATCTGTCACTGAACTCATCACTTTGCTAGGCTGGCTGCTCAATGGGCTCCAGGAATTGGCCTCTGCCCTCCCTGCCCTCTCTGCATGGGGTCATACAAGAGCACAGCTGCACCGTGATTTGTGTATGGATTTGGGGGATCGAATCTCAGGTCTTCATGCTTGCCTTGTCACACTTTAATGACTGAACCATTTTTCCAGCACCCCAAACCTGCTTAAAAAAAGAAAAAGAAAGATTCACAAGTAGTAAATGGCATTTAGTATTGGGTTCACAGCAGTGAAAGAAGATTTAGACTTACTTTGTAAGTCAGCAAGAGGACCAATAGATGAAGGGCACATGAGGACCAGAAGCCAAGGAAAGAACAGGAAACATGCGAACTGAATAAGACTAACCACCCAATAAATAGCAATGTGTTGCCTGCATCTGAAAGTGTTCAACATTGGACGATAATTGCAGAAAGAGCCTAAGGACCAAATGAGTGGTTAATAAGGTGACTTTGGCATTCCCTATCAAATCTGTTGCTATTCCAGGCTATAGCAAATATATTCTACAGATAGAAGATATATAATACCACTCATATTAGAAACGTATGTTCTATAATCTTATCTAGGCATCTAAAATCTGTTTAGAAAAAGAAACCAGCCCATTTAATTCCATAGGAACACATGTATGAAATGCTATATGCTCTCTGCTTCCATGGCCTTCTAGTCCTCAGGCACGACTGCTTTCATCTGTAGGTTTCAGGTCTGATATTCTACTGTTAGTTGGGGATTATCAAGATGCAGGGAACTTTACCAGCAGTGATAAGGGCCAGTAACAAGACAACTTTGCTACCAGAGTTAGTCCAACCCAGAACTACTGCAGTAAGAATTTTAGTGGGAATGTTTTATACCATTTCCACAGCAATTCCAGAGCAGAGCTACCATTAGTTGGGTTTACAGATGAAACAATGACGGTCCCGGGAAGGTAAACCACTTACTCCAAGCCATGGAGAACTGAACTGTCTTTCATTTCCTAAACACGATTATCCTTATGACCGCCAGCTTCTCTCTACCTGAAGGCCTAAGCTGGCACTCCACCTGTTTTCTATTTTCCTAGAACTTGTGTGTTTCCCACGAGCATGGGTTCTACATCTAGAGTCCTCTAGTTTCCAATCATGGGTCTGCCACCAGACCTCCCTGGTGTTCTGCCCAGATCATGGTGTCTTTTGGTAGGTAGCAGGCCTTTTCCAAATGCCTATACCATGTGCAGAGGAACTAAGACAGCCGGTGCCCTCCACAAATGTTCCTATGGCAGTCTACTTCAGTAGCCACATGCTTGGAAACTCGCAGCAGTCTGGAAGCTCTTGTATTTCCTATTTCCCATGTGTCTCCAAACTTGTGACCCGAGAGAATATTCACTTTCTGGGTTCTTGCAATTCTCTGTACAGCTGAAGGTTTCTGTTAAGGCAGTGGTTCTCAGCTTTCCTAATGCTGAGATGTTTTAATACTGTTCCTCATGTTGTGGTGACCCCCAAACCCATGAAATTATTTCCATTGCTACTTCATAACTGTAATTTCCGTACTGTTGTAAATTGTAATGAAGACATCTGTGTTTTCTGATGGTCTTAGGTGATCATCCAACTCCAAAGGGGTCACAACCCACAGGTTGAGAACCACTGTTTTATGGAATGCGCTCATTAGATGGTCTTTCTGTCAACTCCATAGAAGCACTGACAAGCAAAGGGGGACTAGTTAGAGGTGAGTGAAGACAGGCCAGCCAGATGCTGGGCAAGCGAGAAAGGGGGACTAGTTAGTTAGAGCTGAGTGAAGACAGGCCAGCCAGATGCTGGGCAAACGAGAAAGGGGGACTAGTTAGTTAGAGGTGAGTGAAGACAGGCCAGCCAGATGCTGGGCAAGCAAGACCAGGCTTGGCCACGCTAGAAAATGTTGCTCTAACAATGTGGGCGAGTTGAGCTGGGGAAAGTGTACGTCAAGGCATGTGATTGAGAGAAGAGTGGATTCAGTAGACATCTTTGTTAGTGATTAAAATGGTTTGGCTCCTGTCAGGTTCTCCTTTTGAAGGACACATGGAAGAAACAAAAGCGAATTTTACGAGTGGAATGGGATTCAGTGATCCCTGTGACCTATTATGTATTGCAGCGTGGAAGGAACCCAAGCTGCACACCACCCAGCATCTGGTGTGGCTTGTTCTGTGCTCATGCTTCCTCAACACAAACCACAGGGATAGCGTTACCAGTTTAGCTTCCCTGAAGCTCACATCAAATGTCAGCTGAGTGATTTCAGGGCTACTTCATTAGCATCTTGTCACAGATACTAACAGCAGGACTCTGCAGAATGGGGTGTGTGTGTACGTGTGTGCATGTATATGTGTGCACATGCACACATGTGCATGTGTGTGAGAAGCATGATAACCTGAGTTTGACCTTCAGCACCACATAAGCTGTGTGTGGTGGTATGTGCTTCTAAGCCCAGGGCTGGGGAGAGAAAAGGAGAGGAATCCCTGAGATTTGTTAAACAGATAGTCTAATTGAAAGTTTTCAGGTTCCAGGGGGAGACTTTGTCTCAAAGCCGAAGAAGAACGGCTCCTAAGGAGGGACAACTGAGACTGACCTCTGGCTTCTGCACACATGTGCTGCACTTGAACACATTCACATGTGCACACACATGCGTGCACACACACACAGAGCAAGCTTTTCTAAAAATATTAAGAATTGGAAAATCAGGTACACATCCTTGTCTTCAGTTATAAATTCAAGAATTCTCTGATGAAGATCTAATGAGTCAGTGGGATTTCAGGACCAAACAACAGTTCCACGTGCCCTGCCTGCAATGTCCTACCCTGTGCAAGCCATTTTAGTGAGAACTCTAAACCACGCTTTCCTCAAACCTCTAAATAACTGCCCCCAAGCAGCCATGCTTGCACGGCTTTTGTCACACTTAGGATGTTTGTTTTCTTAGACAGAATGCGTCAGCAGGGTTCTACCATCAGAGAAGGCAGAACATGGAGTCATTGACCTGGATAGCTGAGTCTCTAACTAGAGAACTGCAGGCTCCTGCAGGCAATGGAACTGATTGCGGTTTGAGAGCAGCACAGAGTGTGTGCAACATAAAGGGAATGTCTCCTCCCCCACCCCAAGTAGTTCTTATTTTTATAAAACACTTTGCCTGAATAACAATCTTTTCAGACCTGGACTCTTCCAGTTCCAAAGCACTTTGTTAAAAACGGTCTTTGGGAGGGTGTGTCCCTTGCTTTTTAACCACAGGGCAGGTCCTTGTCCTCACAGTAGGCTGTCCACTGACCAGGTGAACCTCACTCCGGAGGAATGCAAACAAGGGGGATGTGTTATGGTTACTGCTGCCATGCAGGCTTGCTTTTTAACCTCCTGGCTTCAATGACCAGGTGACTCAGCTCAGGTTCAATGCACATGCACCCATGCAGTCTTTGAAATACCGACTCATATCAGCTTGGGTATTGTTTTTTATGCAAACATGACTGTAGGAATAAGAATAATGAAATGAATTTCACACATGGGCTTCTTAAAGTGACAGAAATTACTTTGCAAAGATAAAGTGAAAGACACTTGGCAATCTCAATAATCCCTGCATTCAAGTTCATGGGGCACCGGTGGTGACAACGACCTCCAAACCAAACCCATGCCACTCAAAGCCTACCAGCTCCTTCCATCAGTTATGACAGAATCAAGCCTTTGCATCAAAATAAGACCAGTTAACAAGATATTAAACTCCAACTTTCAAATGTCAGTTTTGGCAAGACCTGATGTACATTTTTTCCCTTTTTCTTTGTATGTATGTGTTCATATATATGTAGATGTGTGTGTGTGTGTGTGTGTGTGTGTGTTACATGCACAATGGGTATGTTTATGTGGAGGGCAGAAGTTGCCCATGGGTTTAGTCCTTCGGGAGAGATTAACCTTGTCTTTTGAGACAGGGTCTCTCTGTGGCCTGTGACTCACCTATTAGGCTGGCTAGTCAGTGAGCTCCAGGGTACTGCCTGTCTCAGCTTCTCCAGTGCTAGAACTAACAAAGGCTTGCCACCATGTTTGGCATTTTTACATGGGTTCTGGGCTTAGATAGAGGTTGTCATGCTTGCTTTACTGACAGTCATCTCTTCATCCTGATGTGCAGCTTTTCTAAACTGCTTCCATCCCAAGAGAATTTTTAGGACCATCTAAAACTAAGAAAGTCTTTACAAGCTTAAAACTTGTAATTTATCTTTCTAGCTATACCTGATGGATGATAACTGCCCTGGGGATACTGACTGAATGCTGATAAAAAAATTATCAAAGCTCTCTGGAAGCTTGAAGGGCTTGATGGGCGCATCCTGCTTGTCAGAATCACATAGCTGTGTCCGCAAGGAGGCTTGGTGGGTAAAAGTGCTTGTGACGACCTGAATTCAACCCCACAATCCAAGGTGGAAAGAAAGGGCAGACTCATAAAAGTTGTCCTTTGATTTCCACATATGTTCTGCAGCACACACACACACACACAAACACACACACATGTACACACACACATACACACACACAAATAATACATTTAATTTGATTTAAAATCTCCACAGAGCTAAGCAGGCATAGTGGTGCATGCCTGAAATCCCAGCACTAAAGAGGGTAAATCATGAGGATGAGACAAGCCTGGGCAACATAGTGAGACCCTATCTTAAAAACAAAACCAACTGCCAGTAACCAAAACAAAGTTATTGGCAGAACTGGTTTAGAAGTCTAGATTGTTGTTGGCAAAGCTACTCTACCCAGGCTCTTCTTATTCATTATGCACTTAGGTTAATGAAGACCTGAGAAGTCTACGGCCAGAACACAGACTCATCTAGAGGGTCCCCATTGCTATATGTTATGTAAAGTCCCAGGTATTCCCATGCCAGATCAATTACAGAAACCTGCTTTAGGGGATATTATTGCTTAAGAAATCAGTTTGACTTTTCTAAACAAACAAACAAAGCAAAACAAAACCTTCATAGCAATGTGATCTTAACCTCAGATGCAATGAATTAATCAGAGCACAGATAGTTCCTATGACATGGAGAGCTATGCTACCTTATATTTATCATCTATAAACTGGCCCCAGAGTTATCTTGTATTCAAGAGCTTTAAGTGTCAGCTAATTGATTTGCCAGATATTAGCAGATGACAGATGACAGGTATTGTTAAATGAAGTCTCAATGGCAGTATGCTTGTGAGTGATGAAGGCACAGGACCTACTCACGATTTCAATGTCAAGGGCAGGAGATACGGCAGCAACAGAGTGTCAGGAGGGAGACCAGGCAAGGACTTGCCTCTATTTACCTATGTCTCAGGTCAGCCAACACACCTAACTTCAGCACAGTCATAATTTATTTGAACAGGAGGTGACAGAGTGTGTACTTGACCTCAGACATTAAACACTTAAGTTTTCAAAATATTGAGACGTGACGTCAACTTTAGTTCAGAGGCATTTGGCTGAGCTCAAAGCACAGAGCACGAGCCATCTTAATCAAAGATTAACTTCTTATCACAGAGGCAGAAGGAACTGAAGGATGTCTATGGTGCCTGCTCTATGCCAGATGTATATGCTGCTTCAGCCCTTGGCGCTCCCTCCACATGCTCCGTAGACTTTGGCAATGACATTACCTGCCTTGGCTGGTTGACTTTTGCCCCTGAAGACAGCAGCAGTCGAATGACATCCAAGTAACCTCCTTGGGCAGCTAGGAAGAGGGCAGTGGCTCCATCCTGAGAGGGAACAAGTGTTCAGATTCAGGCTTCATATTTATTTAAAAAGAAAATTAAGGTATATATACTTAATAAAGCTCCCCATTTGCATTCTCTTCTGTTTCTATTCTATTGCCAATTAATAGCTATGAGCTCTTATGTAAACAAATGGTGCAGACATGTGTTTGCGTGTGTGTGAGCGCGCGCGCGCGCACACACACACACACACACACACACACAGGCCAGAGGACAACCTCTGGCTTCATTCCTCAGAAAGACACTGTCCACTTCGTTGAGATCTCTCACTCAAAACCTGGCTCACACTGCCTGGCCACCCTGAGGGATCTTCCTCTCTGCCTCCCACGTGCTGGGATTGCATGCAAAAGACACCCCACCCGAGTTTTTAAAACTTATTTTAGATTTATTTTATTATGTGTATTAATGTTTTGTCTGTATATATATATATGTATGTATGTGTGCATGCCATGCATCCAGGTACCCAGAGGCTAAATGTGGGCTTTGGATCCTCTAGAACTGGAGTCATAAATGGTTGTGTGTCACTATGTGGGGTCTTGGAACTAAACTTGGGTCCTTTGCAAGAGGAACACATGCTTTTAACTGCTGAGCTATCTCTCCAGTAGACCCAGCTTTCTTTCTTTCTTTCTTTCTTTCTTTCTTTCTTTCTTTCTTTCTTT
>LOEQ01002975.1:312812-328611 GCA_001685075.1 Bramus lutescens | reverse complement strand
TTTCTTTCTTTCTTTCTTTCTTTCTTTCTTTCTTTCTTTCTTTCTTTCCCCCTCCCTCCCTCTCTCCCTCCCTTCCTTCCTTTCTTTCTTCTTTTCTTTCCCACATGAGTTCTGGGGATCAAATCCTTCATGCCAGGAAGCAAACACTGCACTGACTGAGGCATTTCCCCAGAATCCACTTTCTGTGACTTTATGAGTTGGGAGTTAGTGTCTTTCCCTTGGCATCTCCCTCCTCCTACTTTATCCATGTCCCACAACATGCAGTTTCTCCGAGTATTAAAAGGCATGGTGGCTCAGCAGCAGAGTGCTAGCCTAGCACACACACACACACACACACACACACACACACACCGATTTCAGGAAACCTGCCTTAGAAAGATTATTTACCTCGCTGCTCCCTGTCAGGCCAGCAGACGCCAGCAATGCCTATGAACACAAAGGGCAATTTGCACCACACCCAAAGCAAGAGTCCCAGTCTCTGTGAACTTTTCTGTGTTTGGGGAGCACTTCTTTGTTTTCTTCCTCAGACACATGTCTTCCTGATTTCAGCAAATTTATAGGTTGCGTTTGTCCATACTCACTGCAGAGTACATGTGCACAGGGCAAACGTTTCTACTCCACAGGAGAAAACTTGGACGTGCCCTTGTGGAGTTCACACTCAGCTAATCACCACACCTTGTGCTGGGAGTGCAAGGTAAGCTGAGATCCCAAAGGCCTTTCTGGGCACAAGCCCAACAGGCATGCCACCTGGGCAGGGCTGGATTTCCACTGGGTGTCTGCGGAGCTACCAGATTACCCTCGAGGCAATCATTAAAAACAAACCAGCCTGCACAGATTTTTAGGAAGATGTTTGGTTATGGCTACAGATTTTAGCGGCTCCACAGAAAGTTCCCCATGCCTTAGCTGCGGCTAACTCTGGTCTCTGAGCTGGACTGTCCACACACTGAGTCTCTTACGGGGCATCACAACTTTCATCTCCCACTTCTTTCCAGAGATCTTCAGCATGTACCCCACTCCCATCATTTTTATTTTATTTTTTGGTACAGGGTCTCACTCTGCAGTCCTGCCTGGATTAGAACTCACTATGCGGACCAAGCTGTCCTTGAACTCCCTAGTTCTGGGATCAAAGGTGTACACCACCACATCCAGGCCAATTATTTTTAATAGAGATATTTGTACCATTTTACAAAAAGTAAAAATGAATTTACAGCACATGAAATTTCCCAATTCACTTACAGCATAGAGGAATTGTCTATGAATTCAGCTGAAGTCTATCCTTCCAAGAGCATTCTGGAAGAATATCGTCTAATGAGTACAAAATTTGTATCCACCCTCAATTTGGACTGCTAACTCTGGGTCCATGTGCAAATAAAACTTCTATTTGTGAAGTTTCTGGAAGCCGATTCTACCCAGCCCCACATGACAGTAGCCCATATTCTCAGCTATTCTTTATTTACATTGATCCATAGAGAGGTATCAAAAGCTTTGGACATACATTTATTTTCCCTTTTTGTGTATGTGTGTGGTATAAGTATGTGTTTATGTGTGTGCACATGTGTGGACACATGTGTGCATCCATACTCAAGTGTATAGCTTAAAGGTCAATAGTAGGTATCCTCAACTGCTCTTCATCCTATTTTTGGTGCTAGGGTCTCACTGAAGCCACAACTCATTACCAATTTGGCTAGACTGGCCCCAGAACCCTCCCCCTCCTCTTCTCAGTGCTGGGATTACAAGTGCACACCAAGAGCCTAGCTTTGTATGTGGTGCTCCAGATCCAAGCTCAGGTTTTCCAGCCTGCACAGCAAAGCACTGAGCCACCTCTCCATCTCTGCCTGTGCTGTTCAGACTCGAGCACGTGTCAGAACCTCCTCAGGCCGCAGCCATGACTACAGAGTCTGGCTCTGCTGGTCTGAGGGGAGGCCTGGGAACTGGTGGTTTGGACCATGCAACAGGTGTGTCTAATGGGCAGCCAGATGGAGAAGCACTTGTTAGAGAGTTAGCAAGGATCTCAGGCCCCAAACCTTATAAACTCTGAAGTGCCAGAGGGTAAGGATAGTTGCTGTGGGCTTCAAAGAGGCCTGTGATTTGTCAGTTAATGAGGGAAGCTCTGGAAAGGCTATCCAAATGGAAACCTGCACACCCACACATTACCTGGTTATGAAAACCTGGCGCCTTCAGCATAAGGGCTCACAGTGTACTTGAGGAATGGCCTAAAACACAGTTCCCTTACAGTTGGAAGCAGGACTCTGTCAAGTCATCTCATCTTTCCATATTTTATTTTTCCTACAAAACCAGGATAATAACATTTGTCAGAGGGCCTATGGAATTACAGTGACAATTAAAAAGGCCCTTGGGCTGTGTACTAATTGCCAATTAGCTGGAAAGAGACTCCCAGTGGCAGCAGATGCCCTTCACGGTCCTACCTTGTGCACGCATCTCCAAGGCTCACCTTTCATTTCTCTTTCAAACAACTTGGTTTCTCTGCTCGAAGCCTTTCTGCACTAGTGTCTACAACAGGCGGGTACAGTCCATCTGCTGGACCATATGGCTCGTCACGGCTGAAGTAAATACGTGTCTGAGGGGGGCAGCTGACTACACAAGAAAAGTGTGCCAGATGTCCAAGAGATTTAGAAGGGACATGGTTTCCATGACAAGCAAAGCTGATCTTGTCAGCCCTAGATCTCTCAGATGGAAATCCCACTGTGCAGGGCTAGAGAGATGGCTCAGTGGTTAAGAGCACTGGCTGCTCCTGCTGAGGACCTGAGTTCAATTCCCAGCACCCATATCTGGTGGCTCACAACTGCCTGTAAACCTAGCTCCAGCAGACCTGACACCTCTGACCTCTGTGGGAACTGGCATTCATCACACACACACACACACACACACACACACACACACACAAACACACATACAGACGCATGCGTGAGCACGTTCACACACACACATACACCTGCACACATAATTATAAATCTTCAAAAAGAGAGAAAACCCCACTGTGCTCTAACAGGTACTTGAAGTTGGCATTTCTGACATTGGGATTAGATTGATGGTAGATGTGGTCAGTGGGGTGACACTCACATAAAGTTGGTCATGGATGTTGGCTCCATATTTCAGCAAGGTCTCCACCACTGGCATGTGCCCATACTGACTGGCAGCCAACAGGGCAGTGCCCCCATCCTATGGAAGGAAAGGACACTGCATTGCATATGGTGAAACTTGCATTTTACCAAGCATACTCTTCACATAGAGTTGGAAGAGAATATTCCCAGAGATAATGAACACATCTTCCTTCTGTTATCTCTTTTACCTTGTCTTTATTTTTTAAAGACTTATTTTATTTTTATTTGTATGTATGTATATGCCTGTGTGTCTGAGTGTATGGTATGTGTATGTGGGGTGCCTGGAGTCCCCACAGTGGTCAGAAGAGATGTTGGGTCTCCTGAAACTGGAGTTGCAGAAGACTGTGAGCTACCCAACATGGATGCTGGACACTGAACTCTGGTCCTCTGGAAGAGCACTAAGTGCTCTTAACCATGGAGTCGTCTCTCCAGTCGCTCACATTTTCTTTTTTCTTTTCTTTCTCTTCCCTTTTCCTTCCTTCCTTCCTTCCTTCCTTCCTTCCTTCCTTCCTTCCTTCCTTCCTTCCTTCCTTCTTTCCTTCCTGTCTTTTGGTTGTTTTTCACAACAGGGTTTCTCTGTGTGACAGTCCTGACTGTCCTGGAACTCGCATGGTAGACCAGACTGGCCTTGAACTCACAGAGATCCGCCTGCCTCTGCCTCCCGAGTGTGGGCCACCACCACCTGGCTCACATTTTCTTTACAATCATGAAAGATTTCATCTTGAGGACGTGCGCATGTTGTGCACTTGTGTGACCTGCCAGGGACACAATACAGTTACCTCACCAAGTTATTATCAATATGAAATATCCTGTACCAAATGAGGAAGTGTGGCCCACATCCAGGCACTGCCAAGCCATCTCAGAGTCACCAGAAAAGCCTTCCACAGCTTTTGCAGAGGCTCAAAGGGCAAGCGTTGACTTCTCCTTGTGGTGCTATTTGGTTTTAAGCCACTGAGTTTGAGATGTTTGACTGCCTACAGCCATAGATTTCATGGGACAAGATGGATCGCCATTAAAAGAGCAGATGATGACACCACGGTCCACGTGCTTCTCACTTTGTACTTAGTATTTCCCGTGAACATGTGCCAGTTTGTCTGGGTCTCTCTAAAGCATGGGCGCTGAGACTAAGCAGAGTGCTGTAGTCACTTCTGATCAGACTGGGGCATCCCTTTGTTCCATCAACTCCACTTTCATCTCTGCACCTGGAATTAGACCAAGCACTTATGCCAATCACATCACACCGTTGACTCAGTGAGTCTGTGGTCAGGGAGCCATTAATGGCTTTCCTCGGGTGCCTCTGATAAGGCAGCAGCTTTCCCACCTCGGAGTGATGTTTGGCTCTGTGAGCTCTGATGTGGAGACTTAGGCTGATTATGAGCAATTCAATACATGTGACTTAACTAAAATACTAATTATAAATATGACAGTGTAGTTCCTAAATTTGGGCATAGTTTTTTTTTTTTAATTTTTATTTAAAGCAAATTCAACACTCAGAAGGTCTGATTCATAAGGTCTTGGGTAGCCTTTTAACTAGTCATGTGGGGGATGGCTGTGGTAGTCAGGCACAGGTGACCTTACCTGTAAAATGTCTGCTATAGAGGTCTTGTGTTCATAGTTCAAGGGCCATCCTAGTGCATGGCAGTAGCTAGAGAAGGCCGGNTCTGCTAAGGATTAGGGCTGAACCAGCCTTGAAGGGTGAGAGATGGAGGGGAGAGGGGCAGAAGGCTGGGGCTGATGGCCAGAGGGGGAACATACATTGCTTGATAGCAGCAATGACTATTGCACCTTTGAAGCTCAACTTTCTGCTTCTTTCTGCCTGATGAGGTAAGAGAATAGTAAAATACAGTGGCTCTGACAGAGAACCAAACTCTTTTATTAAAACCATTTTCATGCTACAAGTTGCATGCAGTTAATAACAAAGAGGGTGATTATTAAAACCAAGTCAGTCTTGATGACAGGTTCACATCAAAGCTCAGAACCTCCTGACATTCACTTCTGCCTATGGAAAGCTCTTCAAACAGCTGTGGTTGACCTCATGGAACTGCTCATCCTAGATTCTGCATTCTGTGGATTTGTGGGAGCAAATTGGCTCCTGCATACAGGCTTTAGCCAATATTAACTTGTTAAGCAAAAAGTTAGCTGGAGTAGACATGTGGTCATGTATGATCATTCTGACTTAGTTCTGGGGTTGAGATTTAGGGTCAGTGAACTTGTAACTTGTGTGAGTGAGCTGGCATATGAGCTTATGTGCATGCATGTGCACAGGCGTGCCCATGTGGGTGCATGTGGAGGCCAGAAGTTGACATCATGATATCTTCCTCAATTGCTGTTCCAGTTTAGATTTTTGAGACAGTGTCTGTTACTGAACCTGGAGCCTATCATCTTATCTACACTGTTTGCCTTTGGGGTCCTCATGTCTTTCTTGCCCCTCACCCTCAGGGCTGAAAGTATTGATGCATACAACAGTGCCTGGCTCACTAGGACCAAGTCATACTTCCAATAACTCCTATTGGAACTAATATAAAAATAGAATAAACACAGAAATGAGGCTGTTAGAGAGACACATGGCTATAATTTAGTGTCCCTGAACAGAAAATAAATGATGCAAGAAAGAGCTAAAGTAATTCCCCATGAAATTTTCCAAGTGTAAAACTTAGAAGGAATCCCAAAGACTGGTCAACCCTGAAACACTTGTAACCCCATGAAACTCACTTCCTTTGGCTTCAGAATCTTCCAGCAAGAGAAGCACATATTTGTGCCACAGATTAGGAGAAAATGAATGCATGGCTGCAGAAGGTCTTAAAAGGATGTAAAAAATCAAGATCTCAATTTTCTTACTTTGGTCCTACAATCAGTGGATGCTCCAAATCCAAAGAGAAATCTCACGACGTCATTGTGGCCTTGTTGGGCAGCAAAAAACAGGGCAGTTGTACCTGACTGGGAGAGAGGGGGTGGCTTTAAAGAGACATTAACAAAATTAATTTGCAAATAAAACAGAGAGTAGTATCTTTGCACAGACACTTCCTAGCTCCAAGAGGGCCACATTTGATTTATTGTGATTTTCTTCCTTTTTTAAAATTTTATCTTTTTAAATGTGCTTTGTCTGAACAATTGTCAGTGCACCGTGTGTGTGTGTAGTGCCCACGGAGGCCAGCATAGCACATAAGACCCTCTGAAACTGGAGTTACAGTTATTAGCTACCATGTGGGTGCTGGGAATTGAACCTGGGTCCTCTGGAAGGGCAGTCAGTGCTCTAGTTATCACTGAGCTACATCTCTAGCCCCTGTTGCTAGTTCTTGATGAGAGAAATAAAATGAGAGGAAGACTTCATTCTTGTAAGAGAGGATGGTCCTCCCCTAGAAGATCAGACTGTGTCCTAATTCCAGGATATACCATTGCTCTATATTGTGAAGGATGAAATTGAGGATCTGGAGAGGAGGCGCTCTGTTGTGGAGGAATCTTTTTGTACACTGTGAAGATCTGTGGTTAAAACAACTGTGGTTGGTTTAACAAATAAGCTGACTGGCCAATAGCTAAACAGGATAATGCTGGGAAGGAGAAGGGTGGAGTCAGGAGTCACCAAATGCAAAGGGAACAAGATGAACACGCCGTGCTAATAAAGGCACGGCCATGTAGCAGAGCATAAATAAAGAATATGGGTTAACTTAAAACGTAAGAGCTATTTAGCAAAAGGCTGAGCTATTGGCCAAGCATTAATATAAGTCTCAGTGTGTTTATTGGAGAGTGGCTGTGGGACAGAAACTTCCACCTACAGCACTCATCCTGCATCACTTGGACAGTGATGCATGTCCTTTTAAGTGCAAAAAAAGAACCAAACTCCTTGCTAAACTCTGTGAACTGTGCCACAGTAGCACAGGCCTATAATCCCAGCAATCAGCAGGCTGAGGCAAGAAAATCGCAAATTTGAGGTCAGCCTGGGCCTCATAGTGTACCCTAATCTCAAAAACTCAAACTAAGCTCAAACAAAAGAAAGCAAAAAGTCCAGAAAGAGTGAGAAAAAAAAATTTGTTTGCAAGAGCTAAAATATGGGAGAGTGGAAATGTCCATCTGTGGGCAAATGGGGGAGTAACATGGCATTGCCTACAAGGGCAGAATGTTATTTGCCTTTAAAAGGAAGGGGATTATTACAGATTATTACTTGAATGAATGGTAGAGATTTGTTACATGGAGGAAGCCTGTTCCACAAGGACAAACACTGTTAGATTCTGCTATGGTGTCTGAAGATCACAAACTCATGCAAACAGAAAGTAAGGAGATGGTTGCCAGCAGCTGGGGGAGGGAGGAGGAGGAGTTATTTTCTAGTGGGCAATTGTCTAGAGTTTCAGAGAAGATGCAGCCATGGTTACACAGCACTGTGAATGTATCCACAGTACCATAACTGCATATTTTAAGATGGTCAGTTTTGTGTATATTTACTATGGTAAGAATAATAAATAAGATTGATGAAGAGGGATATTTGTCAGGAGAGACAAAAAGACCACACATGTGATGACTGGGATGCTGTAGCCACAGCCATGGGACGGGGTAGCCCCAGCTCTAGGGGCATCAGAGACCTCTAGCAGGCATGCCCAACCTTGACACTCTAGCTCAACACTGTCATCTCCTAAGATCCTGCTTGGATTGTGTAAATGAGCTGCATATAATTCACCGAAAGTCTCCTAATATTTTCAGTAAGTTTATGGTTTTGTGTTGAGACCCACTCATAATTATTCTGGGATGCATATGGCCTAGAGGCCATGGCTTGGTTATGCCTAAAGAGGAAATGAGGCCCAACTTACACTCCGAATTTAGATTACTGGCCTCTAGATCTACTAGATAATTAATTTCTATTGTTTTAAACCATCCACTTCATGATGATCTGTTGTAATGGCTATAGGCAACAAATATTCTTGGTACAGTGTTTGGGGAAACCAGAATAAATTAAAACATGGAAGGATTCTGGTGACAGAATTGTGGTTCCAGAATTTAGTAATCCAGAGTAGCAAACAATCAATGCAAAGAAGAAAAGAAGAAAAGGGAGGGAGGGGGAAGGAATCTAAACAATTTACTTACAAATCCTCTAGCTGGAGGTGAGAGCAGAAATGCTCTTAAATCATTTTTCAAAACTGGACATATTAACCACTAGCAGTCTAAGTGCACATTTTCAGCCAACTCAGACACGGTATTTTTTTAGCATGTTTCCTTCGAAGCCTAGACAAAGACTGGTACCCAAATCATGGTGTCACATGAACAAATTCTTGATAGCACAGCCATGGCCAATGCATATATCATTTCTATCAAGTTGCTCATCATGGGGACTATCTGGGAAGAAGGCTCACAGCAGGAATGAGAGGGAATAAGGGGGAACCGGCAGTGAATGCAATCGCACTGTACACAGACAAGAAATCGCAAAAAACTAAAATAAAAAAAGAAGAAGAAAAGAGAAGATGCCCATCATCTTTACAGTTGGCTTTTGGTGAAGCTGACGCACTTTTCCAGGCTCTGAGAAAAGCCCTCTTCCCACAGCTCACCTGGATGGGAGGGTATTGATTCCGAGCAGGCATGAGAGTTAAGGGAGCACCTCAGGTGCTGTGGGCTGCACTGGTCACTCTGTGATCCATTCTAAAGGGCTCAGGACACTGAGTCACAGCATCTAACAGCTTTTCAGGTTTAATACCCTACCTCCAGCTGTTTCCCAGATCCCTTCTGCTTGCCCTGAGTGGTTTCCGCCATGTTCCCACAGAACTTAACCTGCAACACCTGTACATTGCTCTCTGACAGTGAAGAGTGCTAAGTTCCAATATAGTTATAAAGAGGTTTTGATGCAAAAGATTGGGCAGAAGCAAAAAACTTGCTTCTGAAATAGTTTAGAGAGTACCCAGGATTCTTTCTGGTGTTTTTTTATTAGGAGTAAATATTTATTTTTCAGCAATTTTTTGATACATTAACTAAAATGATGATCATAGCAGCTTGAGGTAATTTTTATGTATAAAGTCTTCAGTATACAAGCTTTTCTCCTGAAACCCAGGACTCCAGGCTGACTTTCAGAAGCTTTCAATCAGCCACTATTACAGGATCACTACAGTGACTGTTCTCAGGAACATTGATCTCCAGTTGGTCTAGCAAGCTCTGTATGTCTAGGAAAGCAAGGTTATGGAAATTCTAAGAAAACATTCTGATGCTGCAAATGGGTTAACAGTGGGGTATGGTTTAAGTCTGCTGCGAAAGTATATTCCAAAGCTCCCTGATGGGGTTTTCCTCTAGGTTAGTACTTATATTGCCCGAGGCTGGCATGGGCTCAGGAGCTTAGAGCAGCTACTAGACATGCCCATAGCATCGTTATCTGGGACACAATTTATCTCTGGACTGTATGTACTTCAGTCTAATCCTCAAGAGCTATTGTCCTCAGGGCATGAAGGTTTCCATCTGCTAGTTTAGTGAGTCATTGTGACCAAATGAATGAATAAACATAAAATCACAGAGCCACACACCAGCTAGAAGTCCACTGTTTCTCTTTTCTCTGCCCTTCTTAGTTGTTCTCAAGAGGTTTTTGTACACAGTGTACCTGCCCTTTGGGACTTAATTTTTGAATAAGCAGATCTGGACTGCATTGTTTTTATTAGAGAATACCTACTTTGTGTTTTAAGTTTAAGTACTATAAAGCAGAAAGAGAAAAAGATGTGGGTAATTTTAAAATATATCTCTAAATGAACTTAGACATCTTTATCCCAGAGGAAAGTTTTATTTCAGGAGCCGATGTGAAGAATGATGTGAAACAAGGGCCTAGTGTTGTGAAGATCACCCAGAAGAGACGGACCAAACCGATGGCAGTGGCTACCCTGCTTCTCTCTGTAGACCAGTCTCGCAAGGGCTGTGGGTCAATGGTTGTTTGTCCGCGGTCTACAGACTAGGCCTCTAAGATTTAGCGGTAGGTGAAGGCCTGTCGGAGGTAAGGCAGATTGTGGAATCAGGCCAAAGGAAGAAAGTCAAGGGTCCACTATATCTAGGACCTGTCCCTGGATGTCCATCTCATACCTGGGTCTGTGTGAACCGATAGGCCAAATTTACACATCTCCCCACGGCTTTGCTAACCAGGCCCTACATCAGCTTGGAAATATATGAGGCCTCCTCAGACCTGACCTCCAAAGCATGTTAAAATGCTGCAGCCATCTTGCTGCTGCTCTAGGTTGGGCCACAACTGGAGCTTCTGGTGAGACCACACCCCAACCTTGATCAACGTGCTCACGTTTACTTCACCGTCCAACATGTGATCCTTTTGGAGCGCTTACTTAATACCAGTGCCAGGCGGAAAAGATATTTGTAAGTGTTGTTTTGTGAGGACCAAGTTTCATGATAAACACGCTGCAGACAAAAAAAATACAGTGAAATCTGGGAAATTTCTACAAATTCCACAGTATCTCATCCTAAGAGAGGAAGAAGTACTGATTCATGTCTGAGACAAAAATGTTTGACTGTCCTGGGCTTCAGGAGGAAAGCTTGTATACTGAAGACTTAATTCACCTTTCAGAATGAAATCTAGATCCTATCAGCTAGGGATTATTGTATCTAACTACATGACTGATTTTATACATAAAAATTACCTCAAGCTGCTATGATCATCATCTTAGTTAATGTATCAAAAAATTGCTGAAAAATAAATATTTTCTCTTAATAAAAAAACACCAGAAAGAATCCTGGGTACTCTCTAAGCTTTTTTTCAGAAGCAAGTTTTTTGATTCTGCCCAAGTTTTTTCATCAAAACCTCTTTATAACTATGCTGGTATGGACCACACATGGTTTGGATGTGTCTTCCAAAGATTCAGTGCTAGGAGCTGAGTGTCCATGTGGTGATATGGAGAAAGTGGAACCTTTAAGATGTAGGCAACAGAGTGAGGTCCTGGATGTGTAGAGCTACAGTGAGTGTCAGTAGAGTAAGGATTAGTGCTGATCTCCTAGGGGGTGCTATTTCTCACAAACATGGGCTGTTAAAAAACAAGTGTACTTTGTGCTTGGTCTCTTTTGCTTGTGGTCATTTCTTTGTCCTCTCTGTAACTGTGTCACGTTGTGAGGCAGCCAAGGAAGCCCTCACAGATGTTAAACAGATGTGAGGCAGCCAAGGAAACCCTCACAGATGCCAAACAGATGCAACTCCTAATCTGAGATTTTCAGTCTTGGAAACTGTGAACTAGATAGCCCTCTATTTTTAAAATAAAATACCCAGCACCAGTTATTCTGTTATGATGGCACGGATGAATGAATGCACTTTAAGATGGTTCATTCCTAGAGTTTATTTTAGGCACAATAAACTCTGCAATGGGCTTTGGTGTGGAGCAAAGCAATGGCAACTTTTATCCTCTTAAGCAGTTTACTGCCTTAAAGACCACAGACCTCTTGGTCATTTTTATTCACGTGCACAACCTGACTTACCTCTCTCTGGAGGTTGATGTCTGCGCCCTGCAGAACCAGCTCCCTCACACAGTCTATGTGGCCAGCGTAGGAGGCAACCATGAGGAGTGTGGTGCCATGCTGCACGGAGGGGAAAGAGATGAACGTTATGCTCTTACGGTAGAGAGCGAGCCTGGAGGAGACTACAGAGGTGTTAGCTTCCCCCAGACAAGGCACATGAGATGAATGGCTCAAGTAACTGTGATGCCAACTGCATGGGAAAAGCAAACCGATGAATTCCCACTGTCACAAATTCACTTACTTCCATCTCCTTCAGAAACAGTACAAGTGAAACATCCAGGCACCATTTTAAGCCAACAATGATACAATGTTCTCATTTTATGACCCACACAGAATGACTCCTGATTCAAAACACTGCTATTAATTCAAAAGTGAGTTGAATGTTACCAGCTGCTTTTCTGCATTTGGAAGGGTTTTATTGTTCTTGTAAGTTGATCATTTTCACTCCTAACCTTTCCCTCTTTCCCTTCATACCTCCACATCCTCTCCTGTCTCCTCTCTGTAAAGCTGAATTCAATCAGTGCTGTCTGCTACAATGTTGACTGATGGTTTGTTCTTGTGCAGGTGTGTGCAGGCATGTGCAGGCGTGTGCAGGAATGTGCCATGTGCAGGAGACCATAGCTGCAGTGAGTTCATGAGATCTGTGACCATGTCATTGTCCAGAGGGCACTATTTGAACTAATTAGTCTTTTAAATTGTCTAAATTGTCTTCTCTCTCTCACAGACTACATAACGAGTCTGTGTCTAAAAAACTTTTCTATTGTATTTATTTTTGAAGAAGTGGGAGTTTATTCGGAAAAAGTTTTAACTCAGATTTAGGCATTAAATTAAGCGAAAGAGAGAGAATCTCGGGAAAAGGACAAAATACTCTCAACTATGGACATGGGCTTCTTAAGAGTCAACCACATTTTATTTTAATTAAAAAATATTTTGATTTCTTCTTTGACTCATTCAGTAATGTGTTGTTTAATTTCCATGAGTTCCTATAGTTATTAGAGAGTCTTTAGCCGCTGGCTTTAACTTTTATTGCATCATGTGGTCAGAGTATTCATGGGGCTAGCTCATTTTTTTTCTGAGTTGTTAAGAATGGTTTTGTATCTCAGAATGTGGTCTGTTTCGAGAAACTTCCATGAGCTGCTGAGTAGAATGTATATTCTTTGGGGCCTGAGTGGAATGTTCTGTAGATAGCTGTTAGGCCCATTTCATGTATGATCTCTTTTAATTTTGGCTTCTCTGTTTATTTACTGTTGAACTCCTTCCCCTGGAGACATCCTGACTGGTGTGACAATCTTTCTTATCCCTAACTTCTTCCTGAATGTGGACAACTTTTATTTAGACGAGAAATAGGCAAATCCTTGGTGCTGCAGAATGAATGTGTTCTCCAAAATTCATGCTGAAATCTAATTCCCTTTGCAGTGGCTTTAAGAGGCAGGAGGCCTTTTAGGAAGTAATTAAGACAGGAGGGATTTGCCCCCAAGTGGGATTAGCGCTCACAGGAAATAACCTGGGGAGGGGAGCTCCTGCCCTGTTCTATAGACAGGGCTCTTAGCAGACACCAAATCTGCTGGCACCTGGGTCTTGATTTCGCAGCCAACATGACTGTGAGCAAGAATTTCTGTTGTTTATAAACTACCCAGGCTCAGGTACTGTATTACAGCACCTCAAGTGGACTCTTGGTTCAAAGACAATTTGTTTAAACACACTTTAAACACATCCTTCTACATGAGATGTAATATATATATATATATATATATCACAAATCACAATACTTTCAAAATGAAGAAGCAGAAGAAAGTATCAAGCACTTAATTTGATCATTTAAAAGAGAAAGAGGCTGGAGAGGCACAGTGGTTAAGAATGCATACTGCCAATGCAGAATGGCAGAAGGGCCATGCTTCCAGAGGCTGGAGAGGTGCAGGGGTTAAGAATGCATTCATGTGACATAAATGCACACAGATATACACGCATGTAATTCAAAGAAAAAATTTTAAAGGGGAAATAGCCTTAAAAATAGTTAATCTATAAAAGAGAAAGGAAAAAAACTTAGGCTAATCCATTTGAAAGAAAAGATGAATAAAATAAATAACAAAAATATACCTTTATAGATTGATTACATTTTGGCTCTATACTATGATCAATTGATTCACTAGAGAAAGAGCATAAAAGGTATCCTAGTAAACACACAATAACTTCCCTTTTATTTAAAATCCTTAGCTTGACAGATTTTTGATTCCTAGAATATTAAGAGCATTTCATTTTATTGACTGAAGTTAAAAATACATTTTAAAACAAACTGGTTTTGAACAAAGCATATATAAATGTATATAAAGGTAGTGAGACTCAAAACAAAAAGACATTGGAATACATACATTAATATATCTAAAAAAGTTGCAAGAACCTTGTAATTCACATCAATATTGTTAAATAGATGAGCAAAGCAATAAAAAATTAGCAAAGATGGGATTAGTTTAGGACCCCCAGGCATGGCAGTATAATAAACCTGTTCCACTGAAGTAAGAAGGTGGAGCCAGCCAGCTAGTCCAACAAGTATCAGGGTAGCTTTGGCTGTGCACTGAGACTCTGTTTCAGAAAACTAAAACAAAAATCCAGAAAACCCAGGTGAACAGTGTCAGCAGATCAAAGCTTTGAACATGCAGTGTGTGGTCTAGAGACTCCATATTTGTTCTGTACATCTTGGGAAAAGTCTGACAATGGCTGCTTGGATTGAGAACAATTCCCGAGAAAGTTCCCTGTAGGTTTCTTAGGTGATGTAAGTGGGAAGTGCTAGCCTAGAGATGAGTCACCACAATCAGTGACAATCCTAGAAGCCAGATTCCACAGTGCCCCAGGGAAGAGGCAGATGTCCAGCGAGGACATTCCAAGAGGAGCAAAGTCCTGCACTGTGTCCACATATCTCCTTGTCCCTCCGTACCTCTGGCCGCCCTCAGGAACAGCGAGATGCCTGAGACCACAGTCAGTGTGAAGCAGACACCTTCTAAGATTTCCGGAAAGCTCCTGGTAAGTAACGACTAAATTTATTTTAAAATGTTATTTCTTTTATTATTACTTTATCTGTATGAGGTGCACGTGGTGGGGGAGGAGTGCACACTACAGCACACCTGTGGGGGACAGATGACAACTCAGTGGTGTCTCTTCTCTCCTTTTGCCTGTCTATGAGCTCCTGACTCCAACCCAGTCCACCAGGCTAGTGACCAGCACGCTCACCTGCTGAGCCTTCCCTCCAGAGGAGTAATGTATAAGCATATTTATTAGTCCAACATCTATTTGTGGGAGCAAAAATCTTGTCAAAACAGCTGCTGGACAGACAAACACAGCGTAAGCCCTGCGGGAGGGTGGTAGCAAAGGTAACTCAGGGTACCAGAAAAGGTGGGTCTGTGAGGTCCAGCAGGGCCACCTTCAAAAGCCGGCTCTTGGAGGCTGTCACAGGGGTGTCTGAAGAGGGATGACTTCAGGAAAAAAGAGGGGGAGTAGGCACCAACATGGTCAGAGACAATGGTCACAGGTGGCATCTGGTTCCTACCCCTGTGTGATGGTCAGTGTGGGGCAGGAACTTGTCCACTGAGACCCAAGGAAGACCAGGGTGGCAGTTCCCAGGTCCCCAGGGTCCCCTTTTAGCCTGGGTTCTGACAAAGAGCAGATGGTACATTCAAACTGGGGCAATCAGAGACTATGCATAAAGAAGTGGTCTGGCTATGTAGTTCTGGGACTGAGTGACAGCAGGGCTGGCTGGCTGGGATTGGAGGAACAAAAGTAACATGATGGCTCCTCCACCAGTATGAGCACCAGTGCCAGGCTGAACGGGTGCCCACTGTCCCCTTGGGCTCTCCTCCACCTTCTGCTTCCAGAAGATGCTTTCATTCTGGGGCATTTCTTATGACTCAGATTCCAGGCCCAGAACCATCCAGAAAAATGTACAGAATAGATCTGGATGTTCCTGGTGACCCAGGGAACACACTAGGGCCAATCTTGCCATTTCTTCCTGGGGCTGCCGGGGGTTTTCACTCAGCAAATTTGTGCATCAATGTTGAAAATGGCAGAGCCCATCTCAAGGAAGACACAAGGTTCCTTTGAAAACATTTTGTTTCAAACCACAAAACCATCTCCTTATTTGAGGTTCTCCTTGTGCCTGAGGATGTGGAGAAGTCTTGCTAAACAGAGAGAATTGATGGCTTCTGGCCGGGGAGGGGACC
>LOEQ01002975.1:267032-282514 GCA_001685075.1 Bramus lutescens | reverse complement strand
GAGCCTGATAACCCCCTGCCAGACCCAGTACCTTTCCATTCCTTTCCATCCCCCTAGCCCTTTCCCCGCCCTGCGTGAAGAGCTGCATAAAAGCAAAACCTAGCTGCAAAATAAACGGAATCTTGACGCATCTCAGACTGATTCTGTCTTCCTTTACGCGCTTGATTCCCTTTCTCCCTCCCCCCATTATTTTCAGGCGATGCTCCTTCGAGACCCGTAAAATTACCTGCCCCGCAGGACGGGACAAGAACTCAGAGATCTTTCTGTCTCTGCCTCCTGAGTGCTGAGATTAAAGGTGTATGCCACCATGACTGGTCTGAATATCATCTTATTTCTGTGTGGCAGCTCCTGCCTGGGAAACAGTGACCACAACTTCACAAGAGACGAGCCCTTTGCCTTAAGTTCTCAACAGTAGTCAACTGTAGTCCAAATCTAATTGGTCTTAATAATAAAAACCCAGAGTTAGATATTAGGAGATGAAAGCTGAAAGATCAGAGAAGCAGAGCAGCCAGCCACTAGTTCTTATCTTTATGAAATTCTCAGATGAAAGTGGGCAAGATCCTTTCTCCATGAATCCTCAGACTGAATGCTGTCTCTACAAAACCTCAAACTTACTCCTGTCTCTTCCCACTCCTTATGTTCCTGTCTTCATTCAGCCATATCACTTACCGTCTCCACTTTTCTAGTGCTGAAATGAAAGGTGTGAGCCAACA
The DNA here is from genome assembly GCA_001685075.1 of Bramus lutescens. Classification (NCBI taxonomy): domain Eukaryota; kingdom Metazoa; phylum Chordata; class Mammalia; order Rodentia; family Cricetidae; genus Bramus; species Bramus lutescens. Next base: position 281,801 of record LOEQ01002975.1, on the reverse strand, counting down.
CGGGTTGACTCTGTTTCTCTTTCAGACTAATTCAATCTCGGGTAGCCCAGGGTCTGCCTCTGTCTCCTGAGTGCTGGGGTTAAAGGTGTGTGCTGCCACTACCTGGCCTCTAAGACTAACTAGTATGGCTGGCTCCACACTCTGATATTCAGGCAGACTTTATTTGTATAAACAAAATATCATTACATTTCCCCCTTTTGTCTAAAATAAAAAATGTTGTAGCTTATATAAGAAAAACTATATACAATAAGTACAATAACTACATACAATATATACAGGCAGTAAATACATCAACAATATATATGTCATTTGCATTTGACAAATTCAGAGAAAACACTCCATTATCTATCCTATCTTAGTGAATCCTAAGTCTTGGACCTAATTTACTTTTTATCCTAACTAGCATTTCCATCTAAAACTCTTCTGATGTCTCTCAACCTTGTATACTTTACACCTCTTTAGTGAGTTTCTTTTCTGAGTCTGGTAACAAGGAAAACTATAACTATCTAGTCTTCAACTCCCTCAGAGACCTGAAAAGGAAATAATTTTGCTGAAGAAGCAGGAAGTGCAAGCAAGCGACTTCCAAAAAAGTATGAGAAATGACAGAAACATCTGGCTGCCTGGACAGTCACCCAAGGTTAGTCTGCAATGTTGGGGCCTACAAAACTAGACTATTCAACAGACTTATCTATGAAGCAGTATTTTTGAAGGATTGTCCCACCTTGTCATGGAAAGATTTGGCAGTTATTCTCTTTTGTGTCCTGCTTGTACAATTTGAACAGCATATTGTCAACAGTTGAGGCAGGGGCATTTTCTTCCCCAGGGGCCTAATTTTGCCACAGAAAAAGTAAACTCCATGTGGAGTTTCTTTGATGACCATCATCTTTTCCAAAGTGGATTGATGCTGCCAGGAACAGACATTTCTCATTGTCATAAAAAAAGAAAGAACCTATGTTATTAAAAAATCTTAAATGCCATATTCTGTAGATCTCTGAAGTGTTTCAAGATAAACCTGTCTACTTAAAATATATCTGTTTGATCTTGTAAATATACCTAACATGGCAAGTTTGATTGTAATAGGTGATGTCTAACCTACATTTCCTTATTATTCAAACTTGTTTGTAATAATAACTTCCAAGGGCCAAAAATCTGCATTACATTGTTAAATGAATTGCATAGGTACAATACTTTGAACAAGTTTAGAAATGTTGTACAGCATGTTCTAATAAAAATAATCTTAAATTTATGTCAATATATAAAAATCTATATCAATGTAAAATATTTAAAACTGGTAGGTTCTTCTTTGGTTTAAAAATAGACTCAATAATCTACCTTTTTACCCTATTTTTATATTCTCCCCTTTTCTTTCCAGAGTAGATTCAATAATCTACCCTAATATCCTATCATATCTATTGTAATGGTCTGTCCTGTCCCTTCAAGGGACAAACCTCACCCATTCCTTCCCCCTATGACTGAGGCAAGTAGATTTTCCTTCTGCTTCTGGCCTGAGCTCCTTCTTTTCCATCTCTCTCCTGAAGAGGCAGCTCTGCTTCTCTCCTTCTCCCCTTTTCCCCCCAACTCTGGTTCTCTCTCTATTTCTCTCTCTCTCTATTTCTCTCTTTCTCTGCCTTTCTCTCATCCACCTTCTCCCTTCCTCTCCCCTTTTCCCTTCCCTTCCATAACCCACTAAATAAATAACCAACCTCACTCTGCATGGCATGCCTATCCATCTGTCTCTCACCTGCCCAGTGGCTCCCTGCCTGGGACCCGCTGGACCTCGTGGCCTGCTGCCCACTGTCATCATACTGGAACGGCACTGTTTTAGTTTTACCATAACACCATATTACTGTTTTCTCTTTTCAAAACATGAACCCTGAATCTAAACTCCTTTGTTTAACTTTTTCCTTAGACCATTACCAATAACAACTTGTAACCAATCTCCTTAAACAATGACAAATATCCATAACTCATTGAATGACCAAAAACCATCCACCCCACCTCTTGGGAATATGAGTGTTGTGTTCTTAAATTTATTTCCTGCTGTCTGGGGTGATGACATTTTTAGGTGATCCTGTTAAGACAAATTGGGGTAATTGTCAAGTCCTGGGAGAGGTAGCTGTATAATCTGTTGTTCAGTCTCTGTATAATGGGAAAGTGCAGGGTTTATCTCAAGTCCTGGCTAGTATGGTCTGTGAGGCTGGACCATCTCAGCTAGCCACCTCAAAATTGTTCTGAGCAGTTTGTAGTCTAAAGCTGATCTTTAGTTGATTTTTTCAGCTTAGTGATGCTGTCATAGCCCAGGTGAAATTGTCATTGTAGGATCCTTATCTATTTGGAGACTTTCAGAGATCTCAATTAGGTCAGATTATTCCTTTTCTTAATAATTTTTTCCTGGTAGTTTTCGCTTCTTTGGATGCTTATTTGCCCAAAAGTCCTTAAATTTTTCAAGATGGTTGTTTTTATTTTTCTGAAAAGACAGAAACAAAACCATTTCCCAACTCTAATTTAGGGAGGTTCGCTTTTGGCAAGTTACAGCTGATCAAATGAAAAGCATTTTAGTTTTATAACTTAGTTTAGATTGAGTGATCACACTGTTTGATGAACTATCACCTTGTCTAATCAAGAAGTCTCTTTTGTTCCAATCTAATTCTTATCAATTTTGATTTATGGTTTATCCTTAAATCTTTGTTCTCTCTCTTCTATGTTGTTCTATCATGGTTTCTGACAATAGGCACTAGGTCCTTTAATTGCTCTGGGAAGGAATTTTCTCTACACCAGCAGGAAATGACTGAACTGATTTGACATGGGAGCCTGTAAAAGGCCCCTTAAGTAGTTTCCTAAGGGCAATGGGTTACCTCTACTGTCTCTTGTTGATCTACATTCATTAGCCAAATGCCTGCCTTTGCTACACTCTCTGCATAATCCAGAAGGGAGGAGCATTCCAAATGGACTATGCTTAGAAAAAACATTGTTTCTAGGAACACCCTGTATACAGTCCTTTTTAGGTGACCTTGTTTACCACAACTGAAACACTTGACACTTTAGTTTTTCTTCAAACCTCAGAAAATCACCTCTCCTATCCAAGCATCATCATGGTTATGAGATTCAATACTGATTTTATCTTAGATCCATTCCTCCAAAGATTCTAATCTTGCCTTTAATGGCCTAATCATCTTTTTACATTGTGAATTAACATTTTCAAAAGTCAGAGATTCAATTATTATTTGTCTAGCTTCTGAATTTGGTATCATTCTATTTACTGCTGTTGTTAATTTTTGTAAGAAATCAGTGAAGGTTTCTTTCAGACCCTGTATGACTTCAGTAAATGACTCAATTTTCTTTCCCACTTCTTCAATTCCATCCCAAACATTCAAAGCTTCTGTGTGGCATAAAACCAGGGTGTGGCCATCATTATAGAGAGTTCCTTTCTACATTAGCATAATCCCCTTCTCCAAGAAGTTGGTCTTGGGAGATTTCCATTCTGCTAGCTCTATTCCATTGTTCAGTGGTCTTAACCTCTTCTTGCCACCAAGTCCTCCAGTTAATTGTGGACCAGGCTCAAAGACTGCTATAACCAAATCTCTTCAGTCTTTAGGGATAATTCCATTACAAGTTAACCAATAGTTTTATATGTTTCACAAAAGGTGAATGCATGCCATATGATATTATTGCTTCCTCAAACCTCCTTAAATCTAGCATTTCCACAGGATTCCAGTGAATGCTTAAATAGCTTTGGGGATATCTATCATTTGGAAATTCCCATAAGGTGACTGGATATATTAAGTTAGTTTATTTGAAAACCTTAGGCTGTTCCTCTCTAACCTTATAATGCAGTGTTGAAATTGGTTCTTCTTTAAATCCTCTGTCTGGATTTGAATAGCTCTATGATCTATTTTAATAAGTTTTTCTAAGGCCTGTATCTTGACACTCATATCAACCAGCTCTTTTAGAGATAAACCAAGAATTATCAAGATGATAATTAACATTATGAATTGACTTAATTGTTCTGATTTAAAATCATGCATTGTATAATCATACAGAGACCTGTCTCTTTTGTGATAGTGCTTGCCATTTTTTTTAACATGGAAAAAAACTCTCTTCTAACTAATTCTCCCCTTTAAGAATTCCCAATTTTCTCATCAAATCTGCAGCCAATGACTATGAAATGTGAATCTGATTGCTGTTGCATAGAACAATAGAAGTCCAAGTGAGTTTCAAGGCAGCTATCTTTTCGGGCAGCAACCAAAAAGGGGGTCCCGGGAAATCAATCCCACAACACACCAGGAGAGAAGAAGCCTAAGAGTCAGTTGTCTGCACCAGGGAACTCCTGTGGCATTTGGAACCCAATCGTCTGTGAAGTTTGCTCCAGAGAGGCTGTAGCAGAAAAACTCAGACCCACTCAGAGAGCTTGGGGAAAAGAAAAAAGGAAAACCTAGCAGGTGGGGCAGTGACTCGGGCAGTGTGTAGCTCTGGCTTGTGCTGGTGGCTGCAAAGCCACAGGCAAGTGGCTTTTTTGTGCATTCATGCCCCAAAGTTGGATGCCAGATATAGCGTGATTTCTAATTGGTCTTAAAAATAAAAACCCAGAATCAGATATCAGGGTGAATGTTGAAAGATCAGAGAAGTAAAGGAGGCAGCCACTAGAGAGACTTTTTACCTCTACCAAACCCTCAGACCGAAGTGGACAAGATCCTGTCTCCAAGAATCCTCTGACTGATTCCCATCTCTACAAAACCTAGGACTGAGTCCTGAATTCTGTCACTTCTGGCCTCCACCTCCTTAGTGCTGAGATTAAAAGTGTGTGTCACCACTGCCTGGCTTCTATGGCTAACTAGTGTGGCTAGCCCCACACTCTGATCTTCAGACAAGCTGTATTAGTTAGATCACAATCAAAATATTACCACAGTCAACACTGTAGAACAGAAAGAGGGGTCTGGAATTGCTAAGGGGCCATGGCTTTATCTTTGTATGTGTGTGGGTGAGTGTGGGCTCTGGAATTCTTAAGCAGAACAGCACAATTTTAAGACAACTGACCTGCCTGCCTACTCTTCCTTCTCCAAGAGGTACTGACTGAGTTAAACTCAGACACAGCCATTTATGGGGAACAACTAACTTTAATGTCTTTTGTGAGAATGTGGCTCAGGAGGCAACCATAAATAGTGGGAGGGTGTAGGTGAGAAACAGAGCTTTCTTTGGAATGAGCAACATCAGCAAAGCTCATGGGACTTTTCTGATGCCTTATAGACTTCTAGACTTCTCTAGACAGAAAAGCCACGAATATGGGGACCAGCACCTCCTGCCTCCTCACTTGTGACAACCACCAACCACTGTTTTCCCATTTTGTATATTTGACATAGTAATAATCTCACTTATACAGGTGAAGCTGTGTCTTTTTTTATTTCACTTAAATAATGTTTTCCAGGATTATCCATATTGTTTCAATTCTGTTTTAGTTGCTGAATGTGAATGTGTATTTGCATTTACATTGATTGATTACATCATCTTCATTCATCCATCCATAAACAAGTGCTCAGTTTGCAGAGACTGAGACTTAGAGAGGACTCATAACTTCCCAAAGTCCCAGGGAATGATGCTAGGAGAAGAGGCAACTGGCACTGTGGCTCACACTTGTTCTAGGAGACAGGGAAGCTGGCACTGTAGCGCACACTTGTTCTAGGACACAGGAAGCTTGCACTGTAGCTCAAACTTGGAACTCTTCAGCCTGTGGGCTTTATTATTCCACTGTAAAATGGAAGCTTGGTCAAGGGGGTAAGGGCAAGTTGAAGGGGAAACATGACAGTGATCACAAACGTTGGGTCATTTAACCTCCCAATACCCCTGTCCTCGTTTTCTAGTTCAGCAAGACACCTGAAGCACATTGGGCCCGGATGGCTGCTGAAAGCCACACAGGACCGAGGCAACAAACCAGTTTATGGTAGAGCACACAATGGTGAAAACTCCGAAGCAAGACTGTGCCAAGGCTGATGTGCTAAAGAGAGGAACCTGCTCATAGCTGTAGTTCACACTGCTCCCCGATATCTCCTCAGTGTAAAATGGAGCTGCAAAAGATGCCCTGGGCTAGAGGACATTTTTATTCCCAGGGTCTTGGTCCTACTAGGAAGTGCTTTCCCGCTGAACTGAACCTATGTTTGCAGACACAGAGCTTCGAGGAGTATGACTTACAGCACAAAATGTAGGGTGTGGATGTCACATGAGATTCCCCCAGTGACACATTTGTTCTTCATGTGCTTCTATCAGATTCGTATGATGAAAACCTCCTTCTCTCATGTCTCTGTGTAGAGCCAGCTGAATCAGTAGACGCTACATGGAGTAGGGAAACAGGGTTAACTTTAGCAACGGTGTCATTTCTTTGGAGCATCTAAACTTGGGTTCAATTACTCATCCTGAGTCAAGAGAACTGGACAGGCTGTCTCATGCTTTTAAAAAGGATCACAAAACTCCAGTTTTCAAATGTTTGTTGTATCTACAGGTGAGTGAAAAGGAAAGGTTTAAATTAGATATTATTTACCAATACTACCCAATCATTGACAGATGGTTTAACTGCCTGTTCTGTTCCCACACTGCCTTAGTCCTGAAGCTGGAAGGTCATCTACTAAAGTCATTTAAATTAGTGCATCTTTAACTCCCTGGGAAGAAAAACCCAATAAAATAAGTTCCAAGTTACGGATGGCCAATATTTTATAACACACAATATAAAACTGGTTATGAGAAAAGTGACCAGGTTGTTGGATGGCATAGCAACATCAATCTGCTCAGAGTGTTTACAGTTAAGCTTTCTACTTTGCTCATTGTAATAGCTACATGACACATTCAATCACAGTCTGGCAGTTTGTCAAACCATGGCTGGGACCATACTTAGTAACATTAGATACGGCGACACTGGACATCTCTGTAACTGAAGTCCTAGATTCTCTTCTGGCCTCTTGTCTATGTCTTGCTTATTGTGTTAGTGGAGTTTTCATCCAAACTCACCTTCCTTGCTCAGTGTAAATGCAATGGAGATGCACTTTCTTCACAGACCAATAGAACATCAAAAGAACTGAGATGGAAGCCATAGAGGTCCATGGCAAGAGGCGAGCCACTCAAGGAAGGACAACTTCCGAGACAAACCACCAATCTCAAAGATTGCTTGAATGCTGTATTTGCCTTGGAGAAGTTATAGAAGCAACTAAAGACATCTATTTTTGAAGAACTGTCCTTTCTGGCACTGCACTTGATGGCTTGGCAGAAAACACTGCCCTAAAAAGATTAAAAAAAAATCAACTTAGAGTGGAATTAATGGAACATTTAGACAAGAGCAAAACACAGAGCATGAGACCCAAGAGAGCACATTTTCTTTTCCCCTAGATACTTACCCAGAAACAAAGGCCAGAGAAGCAAAGGGAAATAAGGACAGAGAGACTTAACTTTATCTTCTCACATGCCCTATATGCAGAATTTATACATGTAAGCATCAGAGTCTGAAATTTTCAGTTTCTCAGAGAAGCTCAGGGAAGAAAATCTCCAGAAAGTGTCCTGTCACCTCCGAGACTTTAGAACTTGGACATTCAAGAGCAAAAGCTACAACGATAGCAGGTAGTTTTGGTTGATTCATGCTGGTGGTTAGGAGAAAGATATGATTTCACGTGTCTGGGTTATCTATGATGCAAGTCCCCATCAAAAATTCTAAGGGATGAGAAAATGGTTTAGAGGTTAAAGTGTTGCAAGTATGAGGATCCCCAGAACCCTCCTGTGATCTGGGATGAGATGAGATGGCCTTGGCCAAGGTCTCTCCCACAGGCTGTGCTCCACCACAGGTCATGTGACCTCACATACTCCAGAATCTCTCTCCAGAATCCCTCTTTCTCCAGCGGCGTTTAGAGTTACACTTTGGGATCTGAGTTCCCAAAGGGAGAGCTTCTAGAAGACAAGAGAGTCTTAAACTTCTGTTGGCTCTGAACTTGCTCGTGTCTCTTTGGCTCACCCTTGGTAGAGGAGCAACGCGCACGAACATAAATTCTGAGGCAGTGCTCATTGGGCGCAACCCTTCCAACACCCACCTCCCCGCCCCCGAATTCCTTTCACTGGCCCTACCTTTGGAAGGCTCCAATATTTAACTAAGTAGTTAAATGTTTGGCCAGGGCTCAAACCTTTTCCACAGGAGACGATGGGAGCACTTCAGATACAAACTATAGCACGATCTCTTTATTTGGGCCTGTTTGAAAGATTCTTACCAAAATATCTACTTCTGAAGTGATGTATTTCAGCCCCAGAAACAAGTATAGTGTGGCTGAGTGAGAGATGGCAAGTGTTTTCTACCTGTTGGTGGTAGAACTGTTCAGGAGGAATCAAATCCTCACAACCAGGGTCAGCAGAAGGAGAAAAGTGAAAAAGCTGTAACAAGATTATTTTAGAAGCTGTTTTCAAATTTTCACTTAAAATCTTGCCAGATTAATTACCAACATCTTGTCAGGCAAAGGCAGGCTCCATTCCTTACCATCTCCAGTAAGCCTGAGCAGGATGCATCATTACTCATTCATTGTCTTGCTTTCCCTCCTCTGTACGATGAGGATAATGGCTTCCGCCCACTTGCCTAGCAGGGTAGTTCTCGGCTGGGAGGAAGAAGTAAAGATGTAGGCTTTCTTTTATCTTCCAACTGCTGCTTGCAGTAACACACAAGAAGGGCGGAAACGGAGCTCCTCCGAACAGTAAATGTCTAAAATTACTTGTTCTGCCCAAGCACATATTTTAAGTAAAGTCTGAACTAGAGTGCGTAAAAGAAGCACTGGGAGGAAACTCACGTGATTGGAATGTGAATTCTTCTCAGTGTTTTTGGCAGAACTTACCAGGGAGAGAGCCCTACGCACCACTGCCAAGGTTCCAACCAAAGCTGGGATCTGCCTACAGTGAGTAAGAATATGGGGTCCCCCCAGGCCAAGAATTCCACTCGGTATGGTTAGCACTGATGATTCCGAGCTGAGAAGGCTTTGGTACTCACAGGTCACAGGTCACAGGTCACTAAGTCAGGGTCTCTGCTTCATAAGGAACCCTTAGACCAGAGTCCTGGAGCAGAGAAGCCCACACTAGAGAGGGAGTGGAGGGAGGCAGCCTGAGCCTGGGTTCTGGGCACTGTTTTGAGGTACCTTGACTTCCACTTCCATATCTATGAATAAAAAGCGTGATGCTGGATTTATGTTTCTTGATGTCCGGTACCTAAGGGAGGTCCTCCGTTTTCAAAATGGCCAGTAACAACACTGCCTTTATTTCGACTATGGCCACACGAGCCAAGGGATGTTCGCCTTCTTCACTTGATCAGGAATGACCAGCAGGCTAATGCCAATCATTTCACGCTAAAGAAAAGTCTGCACTTGCAGTTTTACAGAGGTGCGCCATCATTTGGAAAAGTGTTTGCTAAGAAATTCTCTGGTCAAATTCTCTCAAAACAGGTTACAGGAGAAGAGCGATACTTCCTACTTTTTTCTTTTAAATTAGATTTTGGTTTGCACACAGAAAAGTTTATTGGATCGTGACTTTTCATAGAGTTGTGTCATTGTACTTCCTTCTCCTTTTCCTCCCTTCCATTGCTGCCCAAACGCTCCTTTGAGCACCCTGTTCCCTTGCTGGTCCCTTACTTCACTTATTCCCTTACCCTCTCTTGTCCCTGACTCTAGTCCCCATTCAGACCTCTTCTTTGCCTTCATAATCTCCTTTCACACCCTCATGTGTATATGTATGCACACACACACACACACACACACACACACACACAGAGTTTAAAGGTAGACTCTGCGCCTGAGAGAAAACGTGACACCCATACCTCTTCCCTCTGACTCTGGTTTGTTTTTAACATAACATCCAGGTTCATCTTGGTTTCCTGAGAATGCCATAACTTCATTCACTTTCACAACTGAGTAAGATTCCACTGCATAAATGGACACAGTACTTTATCTCTCATCCATTGCTGGACACCCAGACTCGCTCCATATCTCAGTTATTATGAATGGCTCAGCAATGAATGTGGATGTAGAGGATTCTTTGTGGTATGTGACTTAGAACCTTTTAGATGAACTTCCCAGGAATGCTGCACGAAGCTGATCACAGGGCAATTGACCTCCTTCGTGTCTGCATCAACTGACATTTCCGTGACTGGTGCTTTAGTTGGCCTCTTCCTCTGCATCCTCATCAACATTCGTTGTTGCTTGATTCTGCATGGGGGTAGGGATGGGGGTGTTCAGGTCAGAGTCAGCTGCAGGTGCCGTTCCTCAGGAATCATCACATTGTTTTCTGAGACAGGGACTCTCAGTAGTCTGGGAAACACTAACTCAGCAAGGCGTGCTAGCCAGAAAGCCCCAGGAACCAGTCTGCTTCCCCCAGTCTGCTGGAATTACCAGTGCATGCCATCATGCCTGGCTTGCTTTACATGGGTTTTTGGAGGGTCAAACTCAAGTCCTCGAACTCTACGCACAAACACTTTGCTGGGTAAGCCTTTCGCTCAGTCCTAGGTTCTTGACTATAGCCATTCTGGCTGAGATGAGAGGGAATGAAAAGTCATTATAATTTGCACTCCCTGACAGCTAAAGATGTTGAAAACCTCGTCAACTGTTTATTAGCCATGTGCATTTCTTCTCTTGAGAGCTGTCTTTTCAGCACATTTGGTCACTTGCTAACTTGCTAGCATTGCTCAGGTGTTTGGCTTTAGAGTTCCTTATAGATTCTAGTATCAGTCCCTAGTGAATGTGTGGCTGACAAGATTCTCTTATATGGTTCCTGTGCTGTGCAGAAGCCTTTTTTTTCTGATCTTGAAGTATCTTTCTCTTTGGGGGCATGGATTGCATTGCTAGGGATTGAACCTACAGCCTCGTGCATGTGAGGCCATGTTCTACCACAGAGCTACATCTCTGGGCTCAGAGGTGCTCTCATTTTGTGCAAGCCCATTTGCCGTCCTTGGGCCTTTCCCTCTGCTCTTAGGGTCTGTTTCCAAGTCTGCACTATGTTCCATCTGCTCCCCTCTAGCACTTTTAGAATTTCAGCTTTTTTTTTTCAATTAAGGTCTGATCCATTTTGAATTGATTTTGTGCAGGGCGAGAGAAATGGATCTGGTTTCACTCTTTTACATGTAGATGTCCAGCTTTCTGGGTGCCATTTGTTGAGGAGGTTGTCTTTTACCTGGTGTGTGCGTTAACACTGTTGTCAAAGATTAGGTGGCTATAGCTGTGTGGGCTTGTTTCTGGGTCCCCTGTACTTTCTCACTTGTCTTCCGCCTGTAGTATTTTCTTATTTTTTTGAGGTATAGTCTAAACGTGTAGACCGGCCTGACCTTGAACTCAGCGACCTTCCCGAGTGCTGGGATTGTGGGTCTATGTCACCATCCTCAGCTGTACTGCTTTCTTTTTTGATTCTGGTCTGTGGAGGAGTCACTGCTTTTCCTGTGAGGTGACAAGGGAAGGGGGGAAGGGCAACTTTCACAACCTGTTTCTTCAGTGAAACCGAACCAGTAGCAAGTTGTTGTGCTTTAAGAGTATATGGTCCACAGAAGACAAGTAATAACAAACAGGACCCAGGGCTCTGATCCCAGTTCGTACTCCTAGGAGGCGTCTGAAAAGCTACGGCAGAGGAAAAGGCAAAGGCAGGAAACGCAAGGCTGCAGTTAACAGAGCTGTTGCCCAAACGCTGTTTAAGTGTGCTGTTGCCCAAACGCTCAACTTCACCCTTGCCACACACACAGCAAGTCGATCTCCTTGCACATCTAGGTTCTTGACCCTAGAGAAATGCTTGAAAACAATAGCACACAAGTTTAATTTCCATGTTAAGTTCCCAAGGACTCAGATGGGCCTGAATCATCTCTGAAGCATTAGATACCAGCCAAGTCCCAAGCTTTATTTAATTTTGATAGGCATTGTATTCAATCTTAGACAGCTGTGTGGAGTATTGTCACTCTGACACTTTATATACCAACCTAAGTATAGATGGTACTTTACAAATAGTCCCCCAAATCAATGATGTATTGCTGTGATGCTTATTTTGGTAGTCACCTGGACACACCTTAGAAGAGAGAGCCTCAGCTGAAGAACCGCCTGAAGCATGTTGGCCTGTGTGTATGCCTGTGGGCATTTTTTTTCTAATTGTTGTAGGTGGGCTCAGTCAGCACACTGTGGGCAGGACCATCCCCAGAAGATGGCTTGAATTGTGCCAAAGGGTAGCTAGATATGAGCTTGCAAGCAAGCCAGTAGGAAGTGTCCCCCAGGACCTGTTCTTAGTTCCTGTCTCTGAGTTCCTGGCTGACTTGTAAGACAGAGTAAACCTTTCCTCTCCAAGGTGCTTTGGTTTTGGTGTCTTTCCTAGCAACAGAAAGCAGACTAGGACACCTGGCTTCCTTCCTTGCCCTCCTAATTTATTGACTGAATGAAACAATACAAATTCAGCACAAATTTTACATATATTTCATGTGCTAATGATATGTAATAAGAATAAGATATTTTTTGATGTTGGGCATTGGCAGCTGTTGTAAGTAAACCCCAGACTGTAGTTACCCGCATGCCCATGAAGGTGAAAACACAAAACTCTAAGTGCCCCATGTTGTTAATCTGAGCTGGTTAGTAGGTTAAGTGTTCTAGATTCATTTTTTGATTTATAATTTTGTCACATTATGATGAGTTTATAGGATTTTGCTTCATTGTTAAGTCCAGGCAACCTGTACTAAGCTCTTCTGAAACGTCTTTGAACGATCTTCAGTCTTTACAGTTGAATTCTTAGTTTACTTCACGCCTAAGAATTTTATTCTTTTTGATGCTCTTATAGAATTTTTTCTTAATTTCATTTTGTTAGTGCTAGAGATAGAATTGATAAAATTGTGCATTTTTAATTTCCTTTTTGTCAAATATTACAAACATATGTCAGAATACATTCCTATAAGGTTGTTTTTATGGCCTTAGGGTCTTATAAACTTCAAACAAACAGATTAAATAGCTTCAAGGAACCATTGGATTGAATCTTCATAAACATCCCAGGTTATTTCAGGGCTATAAATCTCTCCAAAAGAAACTGCAGAGCAAATTATATATTGGAGTCATTTGCGAGGCCATGCAGAAATTTCTCCCTCAAATGGAAGGTTTCTTCACTTTTACCAAGAGTGTGTTGATTTCATGAATTCGCTTCAATTCTCAATTTTATATTTAATTCATTTTATCAACTTGATAATTGAAAGGCAAGGCTTATTGGTTGGTGTCTAGTTCGATTCCCAGGAAGATCAAAATTCTAACCCAGCTATGTTTATTTGCTTTTAAAATTTCTTTTTATGTATATTGCCTATTTACTCTCTTAGATTTTCTGTGTTCATTTTGTAAAAGTTGTGTCAGAAAGGTAGTGAGCTATCAGCTATGAGGCACAGTCTCTCCTGCATCTGTTTTCCACTTTGTGTTGATTAAGGTGCTGTCTGACATTTGAGTTTTAAGTATGTCCTTATGGCTTCTCCTTTACAGCAGGCTCATAAATTCCTTTCCCATCCTCCATATTTTTGAAGAACAAACATATTAAATTGGTCTCAAAACTATCTCAGCATTTTATAAATATACCAGTGAGCTCAATCCTTCATCTAAGTCCATCTGAGCTTTTATAGCTGAGAAACACAAAGTGGGGAACTTTCAAACACAAAGTCACTGTAGACAGTGGAACCAGATGACCTGGGGGGGGGCTGCGTCCTGGCTTCTACACAAGTCTGTCCACTGTGCTCTTGGGCAGTGTACTACAAGTGTTGGAGACAGCACACTCTGCTCTTATGTTTTATTTATTATTATTTTGTGATGGGGTTTTATTATGTAGCCCGATCCACAACCTCAGCCTTCCATAGCGCTGGATTGCAATGTGGGCCACCATGTCCAGCTTGGGGCTCTGATTCCATTCTCCAGCACCACCCCCGAGATGTATTTACCTGAATATTCCCCGGATACAGAGCTCTACAATTGAAATAGTTGAGGCAAATCATATGCATACTGGAGTTATTTGCAGTACACTCAGAAAATTCTTTCTTTAGTTAAAACCATCGCGGCTGGACGGCAGGGTTTCAGCCTAGGAATTTGTGGGGGAGGGGCAGGGATATTCAGGCCACAGCACCTCTCCTGTGCCATTTTGTCCCCATCTTTGTATCCAGACGGAGCGGTGTTCTCACGTCTTGCCTCTTTCCCGGCTCTCCAGTCTTCAAAGCTTTAGTCCTGTTCATCTGGGACACTTAAAGTCCTTGAGCATGCTGGCTTTCCCAGCAATGGCACCTTCTCTAATAGTTTAGAGGGCCTATTGTGGACACAGTGCTGGAAAGTGGCCAAGTTTCAACCGTGAGTGAGTAGTACCTGGACTTCTAAAGGATTTCCCTGAGGTACCTTTCCAGCTCGGCTAACCACAGCGTGCACCACAGGACTGTGGTTTGGGTGTGTACTTGCCACCACTGCTAATTCAGTGAGATCCTTTAATCCCTGGCTCAGCACGTAGCTTGTAGCGGCGAAGTAGAAGAATGGACTCAGATCAATGCTCGCCTGGGAACTGGAAACGTCTTTGACAAAAGTTCTACAGGCAGAGGTAGTTTCCTGCAAGCCTCCCAGAAGCTGGAGACCTTGAAAGAAGACTGCTTTGATTTCTGACCTGGATGTTAGGACAGTCGGAGCACCCTTACTGGTGTCCTGACTTAGAGGAGTTGGGGAGAAAGTTTGCAGCCCACAGAGTCCACACTTTCTGGTTCCTGATAGCTCGGGTGCCTGAAGCAGCAGCAGGTTCCGCAAC
>LOEQ01002975.1:254806-265551 GCA_001685075.1 Bramus lutescens | reverse complement strand
GAGCCACCATGTGGTTGCTGGGAATTGAACTCAGGACCTTCGGAAGAGGAGGCAGTGCTCTTAACCTCTGAGCCATCTCTCCAGCCACTGATAAAACACTTTTTTAACCATATAGTGTAAATATGCCAATAGGGAAATAGAAGATAATTATGATGAAGACACTTTTAATTTTCTACAACAACCGCCAGTTATTTTTGCTTTAATTATTTGTTATTGTGGATAATTAGACATGTGTACAAATGTAATTGTGGAGTTCGTTCTGACACATTTAGTTTGGTACTTGTTGCTCAACGGCTCCAAGTTGGTCTTATAGGTAGTAGATCTGAAAGATTTCTGAAAAGATAAAGGCTCATGCTGAGGATATAGCCCAGTGGTAGAGTGCTTGCCTAGCATGTAGGAGGCCCCAGGTTCTAGTCCAGCACTAAACACAAACAGAAAACCAAAACAGCACTCAGGCTGCAAGGCATAGAGGTACATACCTGTAATTCCAGCACTGGAGGGCCTGGGGCAGGAGGACTGAGAAATTGAGGTTGATCTAGCCTACATGACAAGTTCAAGACCAGCCTGAGCTATATAGTTGAAACCTGTGTGGAAAAAAAAATCATGAAATTTTTATGGTACCGAAACTAGTTTCAGGATGCATGAGCAGCTCACTAGCCACCTCAAGGGTATCTCCTCATATGCTCCTTCCTAGTCTACTTAGAACACAGACTAAGAAGCCAGCATGGCAAAATGGTATGAGGTCGTGACATATGCTTGGTCAAGAATGCACAGCAGTGGGGAGTGGGGTTGGGTCACCATCCTCAACTACTCATTGTTTAGAAGCACTGTATTAGAGTACTGCATTACAGGTCAAAGGAACACATTTTCACGTAAAAAAAAAAAAAGAAAATAGAATGGTGAGAGACAGAGCAGCTCGCCAAGTCGGTGCTGTGTGGCAGGCTTCTCAGAGTTTACCCGGGTTTTTTTCTCTCAGCAGAAGCTTGGCTAGTCATTGTTCTCTCTTCATGCTGTGGTTGCCATTTTCTACAAAGGAAAATCATGTGTTTTAATGTTTCAGACAAACTGTTCAAAAAGCACTAACAGTTTTCTTTTGGAAAAAGTTAAAATACATTAGAAAAATTTGTTTCCATGTTTAAATAAATGAACATACGAAACTTTTAAAGTTAATGAATTTCTGGCTTTGCCACAGAGAGGCCCACATTCCAAACATCTGCCCTTCCGAATGCTTTCTCCTCCACCAGGCATGTATTTTCTTAGAAAAGTGTTTTCTTTGCACACATTATTGACTCCTACTTTAGTAAAATAGAGGGTCTGCCTTTATTAGTCTGTAAACATCAAGTCACTGTCCCACAAGTTTCTGCTAGCAGACAGTTGTCATCCCAGAGACAGTCAGCAATTTTGGAATGTTTGGGGAAAATCCATGCAACTCTTCCTTCAAGAGTGTTTTATTGTTACATATTAATTTCACAAGACAATGGCTTCAATGCTCTCGCCCGCCAGTGGTATCCATATCCTGGCCACTGGTCTTTCCCTTCCCTTCTCTTCCTCCCCCGACCCCCTTTTCTAATAGTTCACCTATTTTCCTGACTTTTCTTAAAACTTAGATTCTGCACATGAGGAAGGATACAGGACATCTTCTTTCTCTTTCTGGCTCATTTATGACTCCAACCATAAAATTATTTTCATTGTTACTTCATAAATGTTATGAATCATAATGTAAATATCTGTGTTTTCTGATGGTCTTCGGCAAACCCTGTGAAAGGTTTGTTTGATTTGAAGGGTCACCACCCACAGGTTAAAAACCCCTGGTTCTGCTGTGTAGATTTACTACTCTTCTTAGCCCACTCTGTTGATGGACACGTAGGCTAGTCCATATCCTAGCTGTTGTAAGCAGTGTGAAAATCAACAGACATGCAGCTATTTTTGTTGTAAGCTAGCTCTGACTTCTTTGGGTGTGCAGCTGTCAGGAAGGGGGGGGGCTTTTGTAACAAGGGTTCTTTAGTGGGGGGGCTGAGCAGAGTGATGGTCCCTTTTTTCAGGAGACAGGAGCAAGAAGAGGTCAGCTTCTTGGTCTTCAGCTTCTCTGAGCCAGCAGTATTTCGCGTCAGTCTTTGAATCCTGAGTTCTATAGAAGGATAGAGATCTAGATAAAGTTTCCTTTAGCAGCTGTGATTGAGCCAGTGCCTGGGGGAATAGAATTCCTTACTGGCTCTGTGGCTAGTGCAGCAGACCAGCTACTGGTAGCTGTAGAGTTGCAATAGCCCGTTGGGACAGCAGTTGCTCAAGTTGCAGCCACTGCATTGAATGTCAAAAAACACATCTTCTAGTTTCTTCTTCAGTTCCTTTCCTCAGTATGTCATAGTTTCACTGTAAGGGTCTCTTGCCTCTTCGGTTCGATTCTTCCTTGGGTCTGTTTTAGGCCTTTGTGAATGATATTATTTTCCTGGTTACTTTCTCAGCAGAATCATTATTGGTGTATATAAAAAGCTACTGAGTTTTATATGTTGATTTTTAAAATACTGTTATTTTGCTAAATTTGCTTGTCAGGTCTAGAAGGTTTTTGGTGGAAACTTTAGGTCCCTCTAAGTATAACATCATATCTTTGCAAATAGGAATAATTTGACATCTTCCTCTTCCATCTGTATTCCTTATTTATTCATTAGTTTCTTTGTCTTACTGTTGTAGCTAAATTTTAAGTACTGTGTTGAATAAAAGCAACAACAGTGGACATTCTTGTTTCTGATTTTAGAGAAAATGTTTTGAGTTTTCCCCCTTCAGTGTGCTGTTGCCCACAAGTGAATGATATATAGCATTTATTATGTTGAGTCCCAGTGCTTCTAATATGTGGTTTCTTTGGGCCTTTTATCATGAAGGGATGTTAATTTTTGTCAAACGATTTCATGCATCTGTTGATATGGTCATGTGAGTTTGTTTTTGATTCTGTTCGGGGCTGTATTTTCTTTCTCAGTTTACATTTGCTGAATCATCTTTGCATTCCTGGAACGCAACTGGCATTATCATGGTACATGATCTTTTCAGTGTTTGATGGATTTAATTGGAAAATAATTTGCAGACTCTTTTGTTTTTTGCATTAATGTTTACCAAGAGCATTGGTCTGTGGTTTTCTTTTGCTAGTTGTTATCTTTATTTGACTTAGGTATCTGGGTAATAGCAACTTTATGGCTAACATCAGAAAAACTTCTTCCCTTTCTAGTTCATAGAGTAGAGTGAAGATTATAATGTTAGTTCTTCTTTAGATATTGTACAATCAGCAGTGAATATTGTTTGGGGGGGTTGATATGGGTTTTCTCTGCATTCCTCTGGCTGCCCTGGAACTCACTCTGTAGGCCAGGCTAGCCTTGAACTCACAAAGATTCACCTGCCTCTGCCTCCTGAGTGCTAGGATTAAAAGCATGTGCCACTGCCACCCAGTATGCAGTCAATATTCTTGATCTTACCTTTTCTTTGTGAGAAACTTAATGATTCCATCTCATTACTTGTCTTTGATATCTTTTAGTTTTTTAAAAAATTCTTCTTAGGGACTGGAGAGATAGCCCAGCTGTTAAGAGCACTTGATGCTCTTCCAGAGGACCTGGGTTTGGTTCCCAGAATCCACATCTTGGCTCACAACCATTATTATTATGGTTATGTATATTATGTCTAGTAATGTTTGTTTTATGAATCGTATATATCAACATGTGGTGCCTATATACTTATAATGATTATGTCTTTCTGATGTATTGTTCCAATTACCAATATGTGGTGACTTTCTTTGTCTCTCCTATTATTGTTTGATATCTGCTTTGTTGGATCTAAGTGCAGCTACTGTTGCTTGCTTCTGCATACTGGCTGCTTGAATATCATTTCCATCCTTTTACTCTGTGCGTGTCTTTTCTGCTGTGTTTCCTGCAGACAGCAGACAGTTGGACCTTGGATCAATCCAATGGTCCAGTCTGACCCTTAATACCAGATGGTGTAAGGACTGAACTGACCACTGACCTTCACCTGTGCATGTGTATCTCTCCCTCCATATACAAATGAGTTTAATAAAAAATAACTTGGAAAAGATTTGGATCTTGTTTGTTAATCCTCTTACCAGTCTATGCCTTTTAGTTTGATAATTAAGGCCATTTATAATCAGAATGGAAATGTATGTGCTAATTTCTGTCATTTTGTTGCTTTTATGCTATTTCACTTTTTCCTAATTCTCATTAGATTACAGTTCATAACTGTGGGGGAAGTCAAGGCAGGAATTTGAAGCAGCTAGTCACATCCCACAATCAGAGAAAGAGTGGATGCATGCATGCTTAGAACCCAGGTCACTTTCTTCATTCTTATACAGTCCAGGATGGACCTGAGGGGATGATGCTGCCCACTGTGGGCTAGGTTTTCCCACCTCAGTTACCACAATCAGGATACCACCCTCCAGACACACCCATAAGCCAATTTGATCTAGGCAATTCCTCACTGAGACTGCCTTCCAGATGATTCTAGATAGTGTCAAAGTGACATTTAAATCTAACCATCACAGGAACTAACATTTGCCAAAGTAGCAGTTTCAAGATGGCTCCCATTACAGCATTCTGCTTTTACACTGAGAAACAGAGTGAGTCTCATGGGCCAGTGCTAAGCAGATAAGCAATTTCTAAATCAGCTGTAGCCAGACTTTCCTTTCTGGTTCATTTCTGCCCTGGTTTTCCAGATCGCCTTTCCCTTGTCACTGTATCGTCCACCCTGCCCCCAAAAGCAGCCAGGCCCTCTGGTCTGTGCAGTGTTGTGCTCTTTCTCAACCTCTGTCCCGACAGCCAGTCTCTGTGTCTCTCGACAGCCCCTGTTTAAACTTCAGCTTTTCCTCACTACTTCTGCTGAGAAGTACTTTTCTGACTGCTTCAGAACCCTTGAGAAACTGGAAGGTGCTACTGGTTTCAAGCCTGCCATTTTGGCTCCTCCCCTTTAAAAGCCATTTTGAATGCTTCAGCATGAGATGACCGGAAGGCTCTGAACATTAAAAGAATTTCATGCTCACTTCTCATTTCAATTCAGGGTTGTATTTTTTCTGCTATTTAAGCGAAAAGAATCCATATTTTATTTGACCATGTGTAATGGTCACATGCTAGGTTTGTGGCCTACCTTCTCCCTCAGACACTCAAGACCATTGAAAGCAAGTGATTATCTGATTGGAGACTAGGTGGAGGCCCCTATGACAATCTGTATATTAAATATTAGTAAAACTGAGTTTTCCCATTTAAGTTAACTATCAGTTGTAGCTTGAGTATTTAATTCAGGGTACACTGGAATGTTTGCCACAGCCAGCGTTGGAGAGAGTTGTCCCAGGTGTGGGTAGAGCAGGCGTGAAGTGAAGAAAGGCCTCACAGAGATCTGTATCTGTGGTCCCCCCAGATTTGCCCATGGAGAGCCACCACATGCTCCCCAAATTGCAATTTTACTGATTGGTAGGTTGACCCTGTTGTCACCTTTTCAGCTGTCATTGGGTTTTTAAGACAGGCCACACACAGGGGCTGTCACTCTCAGACAGAGTGGGAGGCATCTTCTCAAGTTCACTCAGTGGACTGTGTCTCTAGGTCAGGGTAGTATGCATAACTCTTCGGTTTGATGATATGCCGGGTTTGGTATTTTTCTCTGCAAAGAAGAATGAACCTAAGTTGCTTTCTCCTTGAGTTGAGGGGCTCAAGAAAATAGATGAGTTGCTGGCAAGGAGCTTGCGTGTTTGGGGAAGGAAGAAAAAGCTGAGCTCTGGAGGCTGGCTTACTGGATGATTTCATCCAACATGGGCAGGATGTTGTCATTTAGAGACATGAGAGGTGGTTGGGCACAGGCAGAGATGGACAGAGCAATTATGATGAATCCTTGTTTGTATCTGAGTGAGGATAGACTTGACTCTGCTCATGTACATCTAGAGGTTGGCAGTAGAGGGGTTAACTTAAGCAGTTCTGTTTCCTCAAACTTTCTAAAAATAAATTCGTGAGACCAGCCAGGATTTAGAATTTCATGCCAAAAGGATCTACAAAAATTAAAGTTACAAAAATGAATAAAGGTCATTTTTTAAAAATAGAATCTGGTTCCATGGTAGTGGTTTAATTTTGGAAGTGCATCTATAACAACAATACTGGTATTTTATTTTAATGGTAACTTGTGTCAACAGGCAGACTAGCTTGATATAAACACCATAATTATCAGGGATGAAATGCACATATTTGCCAACAGAGATTGAATTTGTATGGTGACAAGGTCACCCACCCTTCGTCCATCCCTGAACTCCACTGTGATTCATGGAAAGATCTTGTGTTTGACTTGGATGATACCAATGCACACATACACACGTGGACAAGTGTGATGATGCCAATGCACACATACACACATGGACAAAGTGTGAGATGTTTGCTATTTCATACACACATGGACAAAGTGTGAGAATGTTTGCTATTTCTTATAAACCATAGCAGAGTTTCAGCTGTGTGTTTGTGTAACTTGGGACCAATGGGCAGAAACAGGAAACTGAGTCACACTAGGGCTCTGTTTATAGACCTGCTGTGAAAGAGAATCGTTGGTTAACAGGATTTTCCTTTAATTCATGTAAAATCCTTGAGCTGGGAAATTTAAGAAAGTTCCTATGCCCATTGACATACTTGAAACAATTACTAATGATAAAAGTTATTTTGAGAATTCGGACTAAATGTCCTATACATTTAAGGTTGACTTATATCTTTATTTAATTAAATTTATTTTATATTTATGAGCGTTTTGCCTGCATGTATATATATGCACCATGTATATGCCTGGCTGGCAGCCACAGAAGCCACAAGAGGGCATTAAATTCCCTGGGTCTGGAGTTACAGATGATTGTGAGACACTATGGGGTCTAGGAATTGAACCCCTGTCCTCTGGAAGAGCAGCCAGCTCTTAACTGCGGAGCCATCTCTTAAGCTCCCTTTTATTTAAAAAGAATGTTCCTCACATTTGTCCATGCCTGTGGACCTCAACCTAGGTTCAGCGGTGAAAGCCATGTATAGAGTGTACACAGAGAAGACACACAGAGCACTCTGCCTTTGGCGACTCACCAGTGAAGAGGCATGTTCCACATGCCAGAGCAGCAGCCGCTTCCTTCAGCTTGTTCTCCAGCAAATCCTGCGGAGCCATGCACCTCTGGGACTGCTGAAGCTACAAATATCAGGTCCCTGAGAGAGCAGACTGTCTTTGTGTTCGGAATTACTGTCGCCACTGAGAGTCAGGATCAGTCAGTCTGAGAGAAAGAAACCTACAGCCACAGAAGGAGAGGTTCTTCTGAAAAGGTGCTGTTCATTTCAGGCCTCGTACAGTGGTGTCTCAGGGTGTCAGCTTTCCTGGTGTGTCTCTTTACTCCACAGATGGAAACATGAGTCTTTCCCTCTTGTTTTAGTGAAGTATAATTTAAATTCTATAAAATGTATCTATTACAATTCTTTAGGCAGAATCGTATGAATACCTTATCCTCAAATTCCAGTCATGTCTAGGTTGCTGTCGGGTTATGAGTAGATATAAGTCCTTAGAAAGCTGACTTTAGCGTTGCTGTCAGCTTGTTATTTCAGTGGGATGGAGAGCAGATCCTGGGGGTTCCCCATTTCACTGATTCTGGTGATTCCCCACATTTTTTATCCTTAGTTTCTGGTGGCACAGCTTCAGGGAGGGCAATTTTGATTTTCTTGGCTCAGCCCTGGACTTGATTCTTCAGGGAGTCTGGTTTTATTGAGTATGACATTTGGAAACCAAGGTCTAGTGTTCGTCCCTTGTCACGGCTAGCATGCCATTGCTCTCAGAGGCCAGTGCTTGGGAATACATGTGTTAGCTGGCTCTCCTCTATATTTAGACTCTTCAGTGTTATTCTTTGGTGTATATTTGGATGCAGGTTTTTTATTCTTTCCAATCCTTGCAACTTTAATTAATTAATTCACCCATCCTATCACAAACAATTATTAAACGTTTATTATTCTACATTCTGAGGATGCAAAGAGCACCCGGATACAAAGTTACACAGCTGATTGTACTTGTAAGGTCCAATTTCCTTAAAACTGCAGGGAAACTCCTTTTGCAGAGTGTGATGTCATCTTGTGTCTCTGAAAAAAGCTGTTCTTATGAGTGAAACTTCTGACTGTGGTAATTTAGATTTGAGTCCTGTTCTAAGGCCACCCGCTCCCTGATGCTGGAAAGCGGTGTCACTTCATTTTCCCTACATATAAAATAACATTAGTAATAGTAGCTTGTGTGTGCGTGTGTGTGTACATGTGTGAGTGTGTGTGTGCATGTGTGTCCATGTTTGTGGCACATGCATACCTGTATGTACTGCTGTCCGAGGAGGTCAGATGTGACCTCTGTTGTATCTTCTGTCACTGTCCTTCTTATCCCTAGAGACAGCTAGGCGGGCAGCCAGCAGGCGTCAGTGATTCCACGGTCTCCTCTCCCCTCAGCACTGGGGTCATGGCCATGCCTGACCATGCTGGCTTTGGATGTGGGTTCTGGGGTTTTGAACTCAGGTCCTCATGCTTAAGTAGCAAGTGCTCTGAGCTGATAAGCCATCTTCCCAGCTGTAGTTTGACTTTTTAAATAATGTACATAGGTACTGAGGCTTCTCATGAAGCGAGGCGGCTACTCTTTGATAAGCTGCTAAAAGGGTAAGCTTACAGAAAGGATTTGCCCTAGCAGCCATGTAAACTTTATATAAAACTCTTTTACTTCTTTAATTCAAATTTTTATTACATTGTGTGTGTGTATGTGTGTGTGTGTGTGTGCACACGTGGAAATAATAGGACCAAATGTGGGAACCTCTTCTTCCACCTTGTGTGTCCTGAGGACCAAACTTTAAACTCAGATGGTTAAGTTTGGTGACAAAGTGCCTTTACTCACGGAGCCATCCTGCTCACCCATAAAACTTCTGAAGCCTTCTAGAATATAGCTGTGTATATTGCTTTGGAATGTGTTAGTGACTAGTTTAGACCTTTGCATGGGTCCTGGGGGATTGAGTTTAGGCTGCCAGCCTTGCACTGCAAGTACCTTTATCTGTTGAGCCACCCCACTTGTCTCTCTGACCTCTTAATCATCACAGTGATTTAGGAATTCATGAAGGAGTTGCTTGGACACACTCACTTACAAAAAGGGATTCTGAAGCAGAGAAGTGAAGTGACATGTCTAAGAAGCAAGGGTTTGGCAAAGCCAAGATTCAGACCCTGGTCCTAAGGGTGAAGAGTCTGCGTTTTCTCATCACTGTGCAGGTCACCACACTGTCGTCAGCCCTCCAGAGTGCACATCACTTTGGAGCTATTTCTGTTCAAATCTCCTTCCTAACTCACCAGTTTCCTGAGGGTGGAACTGCTTCTTCCTGCTTGTGATGGTCTCTCTTGTGGCAGCTTGTCTTAGGTGCAATGTTCAAAGGGTAATACCAGCCTAGAATTTTCCTGCCAGAACAACCAACACCCCGGTGGGAGCATTGGAAAAGAAAGTACCGAGTGTCAGCAAGCTGTGTTTCAAAAGGCCGGTGTTGTGTGGTGTGTTTTTTCCCTGGAGAGATGTGACTGAAACATCTGCTCACTCCAGATAGGGTGCTGACAACAGACCAAACTAACGATTCCACTCAAGTCCAGCCCCTGATAGGTCACCAATGCTAGACCAAAGTAATGATTCCCCACAAGTCTAGCTGGGGGTGGTGGTGATGAGTTTACAGGATCTGCATATAGTGCCACAGAGCACAGGTGGTGACCCCCAGACAGACACCCCAGTAGAGATGGCGACTCCCCATAGCTGTACACATGAATTCCTCCCATCATTAGCCTCCCGGATCTATACTCTCACACTGCCCCTAAGACCACACGCAGAAAGGTGGCAGGAATATGATGCGAGATTCTAATGCCCCACCTCCATACATGCCTCTTCCATGAGAGCAACACCAGACCTGACCTGAATTCTCACAACTGCTCTTGAAGATAGTGAAGTCTCAGATGTGGCCTTGATGTGACCAATCCGTCAGCTAAGACGGATGTCTGGGACTGGGCTTCTGGGAGTTGGAGGGGGTGCAGAAGGAGGTTTTCATGACAGGTTTCAGAGGGAGCACTGCCCTGTAGACATCTTGGGTTTGGGCTTCTTGCTTTCTGGAGTGAGAGCACCCACTGCTGTTCTAGGTCAGCCTACAAGTGTTTTCTAGACAGTGACTGCAGCTTCAAATCAGTTACCAACAGTGCCTTTCCGTCATGATGTGGGGGATCTGTCTTTAGGGGAGGGCAGAAGATGGGTTGCTGTATGAGGCCCTGGGGGCGCAACGAAGGTCACCCTTTTCTTTTCTTTTTATTTTATTTATTTATTTTTTTGAGATGTTTGAACCAGACTACTGCAGATGTGCTCCTTAAACAGAATGAGGGGAGACCGTGGCTGAAGAGAGAGCAGGGATCATTGATTTAGGAGTCTTCTTTATATATGAGGTGCTCACCAGATTGCACAGAGTAAGGGTTTGGGCCCATCAGGACCAGCTCACATAAGCACCTGTGTGCCGACCTGGGCAATCTGTTTGGAGACTTTCTTACAGGGCTCCAATGGCCTTGGAGGCTGGGAGTCTAAGATCAACTGTTGTCCTGATGACTTCTTCTCTGATCTCCATCCTTGGCTGCAGGTGTAGTGATGGGGCAAGCAGGCCTGCATTTCATCCCGCCTGGCTCCAGCATGGCTAGCTTATACCCCGAAATAACAACACACAAATTGTA
>LOEQ01002975.1:235393-245515 GCA_001685075.1 Bramus lutescens | reverse complement strand
TGTGTGTGTGTGTGTGTGTGTGTGTATGCCTGCTGGTATGGGTGTTCACCACATGCCTACAGGTGTCTGCATAGGTCAGACCTCCTTCCCTTCAGGAGCTGGAGGAACAGGCTGTTGTGAGCCCCTGGACATGAATGCTGGGAACTAAACTTGATTCCTCTACAAGAGCAGCAAGTCCTCTTAAGTGCCGAGTTGCCTCCCCAGGCCCAAACGTTGGTTCTTTCATCACTGTTTCCCAGTTCCCTGCCGCTATGTTCATCTTTATTTTCCAGTTGATTGATTTTTTTTTCTTTTGTCAGATTGGACAATTTGTATTTTTCTATGTTCAAGCCCACAGTTTTTTGTTTTTGTTTTTGTATTCTGCCTCTATATGTTCTCAGGCCCACACAGAAAGTTTTAACTTTTGCCTCCTGTGTTTTCAGTGCCCTTTGACTTGTTCTTTGTTGTGTGCTTCATTTATTCATGGGGCTTCAGGCTTGTTTCAGAGTTCTTACGATCGTTTACTGGTGTGCTGCGTGGCCGTTGCCATAAAGAATGTCTCATCTTTGTCTCACTGTCTTTTCAAGTGCTGGTTTTCCCTGGTGTGCTGAGTACTTTTTGCTGGATTCTAGATCTTTTGAAACTTATGGCAGAAGACTACTCTAGGGTCTATTGAAGTCTTCTGTCTTAGCCGGCCTCTTTGCTGTGGTGTGGGTCCTGCTGCCTTTGTGAGCTGCGGTGTTAGTCGCGGGTCTCAGAGTTCTTGCAGTACTGTTCTGATCTGTGTTGTTCACTCAACACCTAAGTCTCTGGTTTGGCATCACTGTCTATAGGAGCAGAATGAATTTCTCTTTATCCTTCTAGTAGAGGTTGGTCATTTGGGGGCAGAGGCCGCTTCTTCCAAACCATTGTCTGAGATTGCTGGTGAGAAATTGAGAACATAAAGATGGTATTAAACTGTGAAACTGGATGAAAGTCAGAAGAGAAAGGAACCAAGGGCTGAGTCCTGTGACTCACCAACATTGAGAAGTCAGAGGAAGGGGAATCAAGAAGATTGGCCTAGGTCAACAAGTAATAATGTGAGGATGCGCTGTCCTAGAAGGCAAAGTGAGACAAAAGGAGGAGTTTTCAAGTCAACACTGGGAGTGCAACTCAAAGCACAGGCAAAGATTTGAGTCCAAGTGATCAGCAAGTTCACATCATTAGTTACTGGAAAATACAAATCAAAACAGCAGAGGGGGCAGGAGAGATGGGAGGGTGGTTACAATGAGTGCTGCTCCTCCAGAGCAGTTTCCAGTGCCCGTGCCACGCAGCTCACCCCAGCGCAGGGGATGGAGCTCTTCTCTAGCCTCCATGGGTACCCGTGCTCACATGCGCATACCTCCTCCCACCCGATTACAGATGAAGGAACCCTGGGAACATAACTGCCACTGTAATAAGATGCTGCCTTGTATTGATTTAGATGGTTATAATAAAAGTTTTGATAGGAAGAAGTATTGGTGAGGCTATGAAGATACTGGAACCCTGGACATTGCAGGTAGAAATACAAAGTGGTGTAGCTGCTTTGGAAACCTTTGGTAATTCCTTACAAAGTTAAGCACAGAATTACCATGTGACTCAGTGGTCTCACTTGTAGTTTGTGCCCAAGAGAAATGAGCACTGCACCCACAGAAACCCCGCTCACCAGCTGTCACTGTCACGCTGTTCATGACACCGCCCGAAGGTCTACCACCTGACGAATGAATAAACCAGATGTATCATAGATGTTTCTATGTATGTAACAACAGTGAGTAGTTATTCAGCAAAAGGAGCTGTAAAATCTTGATGGAGGTTACATAAGCCAACCTTGACAACATCATGGTGTATAAGGGAAGCCAGCTAAGAGGCCACGTGTGTTGGGCTCCAGTTTGTGTGAAATGTCGATAGGCAGATCTTGAGAGAGAAAAGTTAGCCTGGCAACTGCCTGGGCTGGGGCTTCTGGAGGCAACTGGAGAACGGCTGCTAATAGGTCTGAAATTGAATGTCATTCGTGGATAAAAGCATCATTTAGCAACAGACTCATGCATAACGAGCAACATGAATGAGAGGAAGAACCTCAGTTGCTAGTGCAGTTCTGCCAAATGTTGTCAACACTTATGCAAAAATGGTTGCCAGTGACGCTCTATTGCGCCTGCTGTTCTTGTTGCTATTGTGTGCAGAGTACAGTGTGTCTAAGAAACACTGCTAGAAATGAATAAAGATGTTACTGCTCCCTGAAAAATGAAAGACCCTGAAGTTTCTTAGGTTGTTTTCAGTTAGGGTGGACCTAGTTTTAGGGGAGAAGGTCTCTCAGCCTCCTTACTCTGTTGAGATGAGCAGGGTCACTCCTGACAGTATCTCCCCAGAGATTCGTATGTGATTTAATTCACAGAGATCTGCCATGGGTCAAAGGCCATAGAATACTGATTCTGGTATGAATTAGTTTTCTTTTCCAAAGAGCTAACCTGAATTCTTAATTCAGGTCTTTTCAGTAATGATCAAAATGTACCTATTGTCATTTTTTTGTGTGCGAGAAAAGGTCTAATTATGTAGTCCAGATAGCCTAGAACTCACAATCCTCTCGCCTTAGCCTCCCAATGGCTAGGCTTCTAGGCACACACAAGAACAAACCACTATCATGTCACCTTCTTTTTAAGGCACACACTGGGACTTGAAGTCAGGCTTGACCCATGCTGGGCAAATGCTGTACCAGTGGGCTGCACGCCTAGCCTGTATTATGCCACCTTTTACCTGAGGCTTTCTGTAACAGTATTTCAGCCCACCAAAATGATTCTCACTGAACATAACCATACTGGTTGTACTTACAGCTTTTTAAAGGCCGTTTTAACAGACTTGCTTTGCAAGGCTCCCCTCTGATGTGCTAAAGAGCCCCTAAAATTAAGACGACAGCAACATAGGAACAAGTTAGTAATCTGTTGGTGTCTGACGGATGTCAGTCATGACATGTGTGTTCATGAAGGCTGTATGCCCACACACCGCTTGGTTGGCCATGAGCAGCTGTCAGCCTGCCATGGCCTGTACCTGGCATCCTGCTGACTTGCTATGTAACCGTTTACAACACGTGAGCTAGCTATTCTGTGCCTCAGTTCTCTTGCTTATAAACCAAGGCGACTACAGGACTGCTGAGGCTCAATGAGGTAATGGCTTCATTTCCAGACTTCTTTGGGGTAGTGATAATGTTTATTTTTTTATAAATATTTGACAACATGAAGTGAATTTTGATGAGCACATTATTAAAAAGAAATAGACTCATAACTTTTGTGCCTTTAGAAAGTTACATATGGTATTGTAGAAAAGTTCTCTTTGTTTAAGATCTGGAAAAGTAATATAAATTATACCAGGCTGAACACATTTCTTTTCTCTTTTATGCTGGAGCAGTATGATACATCCAGAAGCATGTTCTATCACGTACAATTCCTATTTTATGTCTCATTGATATAATCTATTTTCTTAACCATAAAAATGTCACCAAGAGGCTATATTTCAACATTTAAAAGTCATATTAATATCTTAGAATTCGGGAAGTGTGAATTTTCATGCATGATTGGGAAATAAAATGGATCACTGACTTGCCCCCGGACAAATCACGTTTCCTTAGCTTGCTGAGAAGTGAGGTTTAACTGTGGAGAACTGAGTCAATTTGACAGCTTATACTATCAGGAAGGGTAGATTGCTCTGTCTCCTGAGCTGGTTGTGATCCATTCTCTCCCTCCCCACCATGTGTATATGCATTTTTAAACAATATTTTAAATTCTTTTGACACTTTCACATATGTATAGAACATGTCTTGATTATATCCAGCTCGTCTCCTCTCCCACTCTCCCTGCCAGTTGGTAATTTTGCACCGTGTTCTTTCTAAGCTAGTATCTTCAGCTCAAGGGTGGAGAGCAGTTTTTGCCCACCCTTTCTGGACAATTCTGTGATCCGCTGAAGCCATGGCGTTTCCTCAGGTTCATCTCATCGTACGTTATTCCTGAGTTTCAGGTTATAAATCCAGTAAGAACACTGCATCTTACGGAAAACATTATGTCATCTGGCCAGTTTGTTTTTGCATTTCAAGTGAAATGTGGTATTTGACTGTTGCAAGGAGAGGCTTGGAGGCTCGGGGATGTCTGTTTCTTCGGAGTGCCCTGGGGAGCATGCCTGTGGGAGATAGGAAGAAGTCTTGGTGTCATGCATGTGAGCCTCCTGCATGTGAGTCATACTATGAACTCCTGACACCTACTCACCTGCTCTCTTTGGCTGGGCTCTAATGAAATATGGAGAACACATGTGGGTTCTCCATCAGGATGGAGAGAAGGTCTAGCGACCACAGGGAGCAGCTGTACCTGTTGTCTGGAAATTTACCTCCAGAAGACTTTTAAGGCTTTTCTGTGCCTGTCATGTAATCTGTTCGTACTGAAACTGTGAAGAGAGAACAGAACGAAATAAACCCTGTCCCTGCCCTCGGAAGGACTGGTGACTGCTTCAGAGGTTGGGAGTGCTAACCCAAGACAGTTGGGCCCTGCTCTAAAGCTGGCCTGGGGAGGTGACCTACCCTCCTACAGCAGCTAGCAGGACAGGGCAACAGTTGAGACAGACCGCTGGGCCTTGTGGATCTGAGGATGCGGAGCCAACCACCTTGCTTCCCTGCCTGGATTTGCCCTGGTCCATCTTGAAAGTCTTATTTGGTTCCTTTCTTTTTAACTCAAGGCTCTTGCCATAGCCCCAAGAGCTTTTTCAGTACCAGGAAAACCAGGCACTTAGTGTCCCTAGCAACATCTTTCATCCCACCATGGGTAGAAATTGATGGGAAAAGCCCCATTTTCCTGCCTCTTCATGGACCATTTCTGAAGGACAGTCTATACGACTTAAAATTTGGGACCTTTTATGGCATATCAGATATTGGCTTTTCTCTGTCTCCTAGGTCCCACTGACTCTCTAGTTGTGCTTCTTGAGACCAACCCAACAATAAACCATCTCTTTTCAAGCCTTTGCCTCATACTTCCGAGAGGACCCAAGCCGATTAGAATAGAGGTGGCCCCTGAGCCTTTCCCAGATGTTTACACAAGAGAATGTAACCACAAAGGTTTTCACAAGGCCGTGAATGTGGGCCTGAGAGATGGCTCAGTGGATAAGGAGAGTGCTTGCTTTGCAAGAATGAGAACCTGAGCCTCAGAACTAGCATTAAAAGTAAAATGAAAGCCATCTAGGCCTGGTGGTATGTGCCTGGAACATATGATCCTGGAACTATGGGCAGAGTCAGGCAGGTCCTGGGAAAATATGGGTTTGCTAGCCTAGTGAAAATGGTGGGCTTGCTAGCCTAGTGAAAATGGTGGGCTTGCTAGCCTAGTGACAATGGTGGGCTTGCACTTCGGTAAAGGACCTTGTCTCAAGGTAAGAAGCTAGAGAGATCCAGGAAGCCACCCAATGTCAAGCACTGGCCTCTGTATGTGAACACCCTCAGAGGATGTCTAAAAAGTCAAGATAAAGGGGAGTCCTGCACCCTAGCTGAGGAGAGCTAGTGGCAATTGATACATACTTGGGGTGGGAGAGTCAGCTTTCTTTAAGGCAAAGTGTGGTGCCTGCATCACCTGGAACCGCTAGGGCAAGGGTCTGGGGATTAAAGAACACACAGAAACGTTTGTCAGTCTTGAAGCAAGAATGCCAATTTTATTGTGTTCCAGGGCAGCTTATTTAGTGCTCTCCTTGATTAGTGGCCACGCCCTAGCTCTCAGGATTTTTTACCGCAAGTCCACCAGAATCCATTTCCTTGTTATCCGGAACTCATGAGGGTTTCTTGCTCAGAGCAGCTGCAAGCATAGGAAAACAAGTTGTTTACTCCAGCAGGCAAGAGGTCATAGAAAGTTCAGGGTCTGAGGGTCTATAGCCCCTAACTGCAAGATACCTGGTAGGTCAGCTGTGCTCCAAGTAGATGGCCCCATGCTCAGGAGTGTATGGGCAGTATGAATTATACTTGATCGTTAAAATAAGAGGGCACAAAGTTGGGTGCATAGTGAAGGGAGGTTGGGAAGAGTGGGAGAAATGATCAAAATCCATTAGAATTAATAATACTATATAAAAAACAAAAGAAATAGTACTATAATGTTTATATAATGTTTAAGGAAAACTAGGTTATAGGGTAAATAGCGTACTGTTCTACACTCTGTTTCTGTGAACTCACCACAGGCCACAAGCACCAGACTAAAGTCAGGCACAACCCACGGAGTGTGGACTTCATGTGGAAATAACTTCTAGGGTTTGTTGTTTTTGCTGTTCTTTTCAACTTTTGTGAGACTTTGGCAAATGAATCCAAATCATTCTTTGTCACTCACATCAGTTTGGCGTAAGATGTGAGAGAAAGAAGCCTGGGCAAGTTTCCAAGTCTACCTTGGGCTTGAAGATTTGGGAGATAAAATTACATTGGGAGATGTTGTCAATCAGAAGTCCGTCCCAACAAGACCTCTGCATGGATGCAGCGCCATCCTGAAGATGGGCAGAGCCCAGTGAGGAGGGTTTCTTAGAAGCTGTGCAGACTGTCTCCAGGAACTCTGCCACCTTTGCCTCTTAGTCCCACTCTGAGACGTTCTTTTCTCTCTTAACAACTCGAAAATGTTTAGCCTACAACAGATGTTCAATAAAGGTTCTGCTGAGTTTGTACAGAGTGAGCAAAGGTGTCCCTGGATCAGCTGCCACTTGTCAGGGCCATAAACCATGGGAGGAAGAGGCTGCTGTGGGGCCGAATTTCTGGATGGAGCAGGCCTGTTTTGCTCCCCAATTAGAGGTCATATGTAACATATTTTAACGATTTTGTAGCAATAATAAAATTAGAAAATATAGATTATATTTGGAATAACATTCTATTAATAAATATGCTATGAAATCAGCCTCAGAGGGGCCATTTTAGTGTGGAGATGAGCAAATGCTTCATCTGAGGGCCGGTTTACCAGCACGCACAGTGTGCCTTCCGCATTTCTCTAGTTCCCCTCCTTAGCCCACTTGTTGGTATTGCTACTTTTGTGGTTCTGGGAAGGGAAGGTAGGACCTCATACATGCTAGCCATATGCTCCACCACTTACTTCTTACCATTTAGTACCTCCTGGTACCTTCCTCTCAGGCTGACCTCCGACTTTTTAATGTAGTTGAGAATGAGTTGGAACTTCTCTGATCCATTTGCCTCCACTGTCCAAGTGCTGGGGGCACAGGCGAGGCACAAGGATTGAGCCAGAGCTTTGTGTGTGGTAGACAAGTATTCTCCTGGAGAGCTCCATCCTCTGCCCGTGTCTCACTTCTTAAGGTCTTTGGAGCCTGGCTTCTCTCCACTATGCTGTGCTCTCCTGATTCAGCGACTGATAACTCTTTCACGGTGGGTTCACCAGTCTTACCTGATTTCCAGCTTCTCCTCTCAGCTCACCTTATTTTGCAGTTGGCTGTAGAACAGAATCCCTAGTGGTGAGATGAGAATCGGCCATCTTTCAAGGGTTGACCTACCACATTTTCATGGCTTCCAAGGGGACGGAGAGACAGGAGCATGCTAGTCAGGCATGCCTTGATGAGCACAGAGAGACAGGAGCATGCTAGTCAGGCATGCCTTGATGAGCACGGAGAGACAGGAGCATGCCAGTTAGGCATGCTTTGACGAGCATCTTCTAATCCCTGTCCTCTGGTTTCAGAGTAAAGGCCAGTTTCCTGGCAGGACTTCTGAGCCTGTCAGAGCCTAGTTGCTTACCAATTCCTCTTCTCTATCTCACCCTCTCTTTCTCCTCCTCCTGTTTTGCTTTTATAGAGATAGTACAGCTCAAGTTAACCACAAACATGCAGTTCCCCTGCCTCAGCTCCTAAATGCTTACATCATGGGTGTAAGCCACAATGTCTGCCTGCCAACTTCTTGGTGGTGTCTTCGCCTGAAAACTCTATGCCACACAAGTAGAGGCTTAGCCAAGGTCATCAAGTACTCTGTGTTGTTTCTTGCCTCTGAGCCATTTTCTGGTACAGTTCATGGTTTTCAGAATACCCTCCCTTCCTGCCTGGTCTGGCTGCCTTCTTCCCAAGATAACCCAGTGTCACTGCTCGGCACTGTCCCTGGCTGCTGCCCTTCACTCAGTGCTGTGTTATAAAGGTCACGTGAACTCTGAGCTTAAGGCCAGGGTGGTGTGGGATTCCCCTCTGTCTGCTGTGAGTACCATTGGTTAATAAAGGACTGCTCTGGACCTAAAGCAGGGCAGATCTTAGCTAGGCAGGGAAAACTAACTGAATGCTGAGAGAAAGGAGGTGGAGTCAGAGGGGAAGCCTTGGAGCCAGAGGCAGACGTGCTGAAACCTTGCTGGTAGGCCACGAGCTTCGTGGTAAAATATGGAGATGGGTTAATTCTAGATGTAAGAGTTAGCTAGCAATATGATTGAGTAATTGGCCAAGCAGTGATTTAATTAATACAGTTTCTGTTGGTTATTTCTGGAGTCTTGGCAGCTGGGAAATGAACAAGCTGTTTTCCTTACAACAAATTGGCGTACCAACGTGGGGCTGACTAAATCCACATAAAACCTGAGAGGGCTTGAAAAGGAATTCTAGACACTAAAGAATAAAGTTTAGCCTCATTCTTTTCCCCGGATGGGCTCTGCTTACTGGCCTCATGCTGCAGCTCCTTTAAGAGAGGTCTTCCTGATTCAGTGGCAAGAAAACAAAACAAAACAAAAACAAAAACAAAACAAAACCATGCGGTTTCAAGATGGCAGTCCAAAACACTCTGGCTCTTTCAGGAGGCAGAACACTTGAATGGCATTTGTGGGTCCGGGTGCTTTGTGTGCCCACTCAGGGGTCAGGAGGAAAGTAGCAGAGACCATGCCCATGGCTCAGTGCTCACTGCCTGGGCAGACAACTAAATCAGGTCTACTAGGCATGCACAGGTAGGAGAGCATGGTGGATTCCTGCCACCATACAGAGATTTCCAGGCCATGCACTGCACTGCATGGCAGATTTAGCTATTACTCAGATAAAAGGGTTTATGTGCTGTACGCTCCTTCTCAGAGTTAAAGTGGTGAGCACGGCTCCTACCTGGTGGTCCCAGAGTTGGCGGTAATGGTACATCCACCATTTTGAAAAGTAGAGAGAAGTGGAGCCAGCACCCAGGGTCACTGTGACCAAGTTGCATACCATTTTAAAAGCTCTCTAAAACATAAAAGGATTACAGATACACAATAGGACAGATTTAGATATTAAAGACCTCTAAAAGAGACACAGTGTGTTTAAAAAATGTACATAGGCTTGGAAGAGAGAAGAGAAAGAGTAAAGAGATAGCAAATGTATATAAAAGAGTACAGACAGTCACAGATTAAAGGAGTAAAGATAATCAAATAAATATTAAAAAGTAATAGGGTAAAAACAAATAAGCCACATAAAGATGAAATATGCACAGAGAGTCTAGATTATGTATATCATTGTGTTTTCTTTGAACTTTTTGACTGAAGAGCTAAGTAACCAGCATATATACTACTTTAAAGGTATCTTATCTTCAGAATTTGAGTCTAAGGATATGTTGCTTTCGAAAAGAGGTTCTGCTTTGTTTCCACAGAAGATGAGGACCTGTGGATTTCTTCTAGACTAATGTGGTTTGATGGACCTGAAAGGTCACGGTAAACACCCCCAAAATTACTTCACCCAATAGACAGCAAGAAGTAGTTTGGAGAGAACTATGCCCATATTCCCAGATATTGTTTATAAATGTTTCTTTATATTTAAAGGGGGATATGCTAAAGAGATTTGCATTTGTATGGATCTTGGTCTATAGATAAAAATTTTAAGTTAGTTTTGTTATGTGTATGTTTTCTTATCTTGATTAAGGTGTTATGTTTGTGTAGCTCATTTAAAATTGTAATGTATAATTAAGAAATATAGGTTAATAGATAGTCATGTATAATAGTCAAGCTGTAGTCATGTTAGTTAGGTTTGCTAGATGTACAGAGATATATTTCAGATGGATAGAGATTCTTCAAATCTTTCAAAGACTTTCAGAATATGTAATTTTAATAACTTAGGGTTCTCTTGACATGAGACACATCTGCTCCTGGTAGCACTAATTACTTCAAGAGGAAGATGGGCATCAAAGAGGCTCCTTATGGAGTTTGCTAG